>JAWPHD010006920.1:100000-136852 GCA_037043455.1 Cyrtodaria siliqua | reverse complement strand
GGATCAGGCTCTTAGACATTAGCAAGTGATCAGGGTGTTAGCCTTTACCAACCCTTGTCTTCTGCAAATTCTGGGCTCCCATGGAACCAAATTGTGTGATGGCCCCTTAACATGTGCAATAAAGCAGATCTAGGTTTGCATGTAAGCATGTATTAATCTATAATTTTGGTTTGGGATTTCTTATAGGCATTATGCATCTTATTCATACTACACCCATATTGGGGCATGGGCTCCTTTATCGACCCCTCGCCCCCACTCCCTCCATCCCCTCCCCACCCCTCCTTACTTTTTTAGTCATTCTTACACATATATGTTGCCCCTCCCCCCACCCACGCCACCCGCATCTCAACCCCCCACCCCCCACACTTGAAACTCTGTTGTTGTTTTTTACATATTTTTGTGTTGTTTTAGTCAATTCTTACACATAGCTTCTTACACATATATATGTTGCCCCTCCCCCAGCCACTTCCACCTCCCCCTCACCCCACTAACTCAAAACTTTTTTTTACATATTTCTGTGTTGCTTTTGTCAATTCTTACATAGCTTCTTACAAATATTGTTGCCTTCTCTCACACTCCCCCACCCGCATTCTCAACCTCCACCCCCACTCACTTGAAACTCTATTTTTTTAAAAATAGTTTTGTGTTGTTTTAGTCAATTCTTACACATAGCTTCTTACACATATATATGGTGCCCCTCCCCACGCCTCTCCCCTCCCTCTCCCCCTGCCCACCTCCCCCCGCTCGAAACTTTTTTTTTTTTTACATATTTCGGTGTTGCTTTTTGTCATTCTTACATAGCTTCTTACACATATTGTTGCCCATCCCCACCCCACCCCCCATCACCCCCCCCCCCCCCCCGCCTCTCTCACCCCCCCCCACCCCCACTCACACACTCGAAACTGGGAATATTTTATTTGTTTACATATTTCTGTGTGGTTTTGGTCAATTCTTACACATAGGCTTCTTACACATATAAATGTTGCCCCCTCCCCCCGCCTCTCCCACCTCCCCCACACCGCCACTAACTCGTGTTGCTTTTGACAATTCTTACATAGCTTTGTACACATATTGTTGCACCCCACCCCTTCACCCCCAATCCCCACCCCACCCCGCCCTCTCTCACACTCCCCCCCCCCCACACACACACACTCGAAACGGGAATATATTATTTTTTTACATATGTCTGTGTGGTTTTGGTCAATTCTTACACATAGCTTCTTACACATATATGTTACCCCTCCCACCCACCCCCGCACCCCCCTCCCCTATTCAAAACTCGATTTTTAATTATTTATTTCTCTTACATATTTCTGTGTTGTTTTGGTCAGTTCTTACATAGCTCTTACACATATATGTTGCCCTCACCCACAATTCTCCCCCCCCCCCCGCCTCCCCCCCCCCCCCCCCACCACACACACACCCCCATGCCCCACACTCAAAACTCTATTTTTTATTATTATGTTTTACATATTTCTGTGTTGTTTTGGTAAATTCTGCACATAGCTATGCACAGTACTAGATCGTTAAAAAGTCCCATTATATATAATTGATTAGATTAAATGTCACCGTTGAAGTTACGCTTTACTAAATTCCTCGGACGATCAAGATATAAAAAGTCATACTGTTTGTCAGTTGCTTTTTTCGTAATGATCTTTACTTAACTTCTTGTTCTCTAGAAAGCATGTTTATTTCATTTATACTTGGAGTTGTGAAGAAGATGTAATGAGAACAATTTAAGCGGATGTCTTTGGGAGTTTTTGTAATAAGATTGTGATAAATAAATTATGCAACACTATTTGTGTCTTCCCTGGATGAAATAATTAATAATATCGTTTTGGTTACGCTCGTAAACATAATTCATCAACAAGAGCTGTCGGAGAAACAGCGGCAGCTCGACTATTCGATTTTTCGGAGAATAATAAATTTATAGCTAGTATATACCATCAGAAAAAAAGGCTACAACAATGTGGGTGGGGTTGGGAGCACAACATAACTATGTGTAAGAATTGACCAAAACTACACAGAAAGATGTAAAAAAAAAAAAAAAATCAAGTTTTGAGTGGGGTGCAGGGTGGGGGGTGGGAGAGAGGCAGGGGTGGATGGTGGGGGGAGTGAGGGCGACATATATGTGTAAGAAGCAATGTAATAATTCAGCAAAACAACACAAAAATATGAAGAAAAAAATAATTAAAAAAATCGAGTTTGGTGGGGATGGTAGGTAGCGGCGTGGGGTGGGGAGGGCAACATGTGTAAGAATTGACTAAAACAACAAAGAAATATGTAAAAAAAAAAAAAAATCAAATGGGGCGGGGTGAGAGGCGGGGTGGTGTGGGGTTTTTTGGGCCCAATATATGTGGTAAGAATTGACAAAAGCAACACAGAAATATGTAAAAAAAAAAAAAGAAAAAAAAGGTTCCAAGTGGGGGTGGGGTGGGTGGGAGCGGGAGTGGGGAGAGTGTTTTTTTTTGGGGGGGGGGGGGGGGGGGGGCGGGAGTTTTGCAACATATTTGTAAGAAATGACTAAAACACAGAAATATGTAAAAAAAAAAAAAAAAAAAATAGATTTTTTTTCAAGTGGGGGTGAGGTGTGGGGGAGAGCGGGGGGGGAGAGGCGGGAGTGGGATGGGGCGCGGGGAGGGGGCAACATATATGTATAAGAATTGACTAAAACAACAAAGAAATATGTAAAAAAAAAAAAAAGGTTTAAGTGGGGGGGAGGGGGGGGGGGTGGTTGCAACATATATGTGTAAGAACTAGACAAAAGCAACACGGAAATATGTAAAAAGAAAGAAAAAAAGTTTCAAGTGGGGGGTGATGGGGTGAGAGGCGGGGGGTTGGGTGGGGTGGTGGGGGCAGGGAGGGTTGCAACATATATGTGTAAGAATTGACTAAAACAACACAGAAATATTTTTAAAAAAATAAATAAAATAAAATTCAAGTGTGGGGCGTGGTGGGTGGGTGATGGGGGTGGGTGGGAGGGTTGCAACATATGTGTACAGAATTGACAAAAGCTCACAGAAATATGTAAAAAAAAAATCAAGTCTGGGGCGGGGTGGGGGGAGGAGGGGGGTTGGGGCATGGAGGGTTGCAACATATGTGTAAGAATTGACTAAAACAACACAGAAATATGTTAAAAAAAAATAAAAAAAATAAAAGGGCAGTGTGGAGGGCAGTGGGGGGCGGGGGAGAGAAAGGGGGCGGGGGGGAGGGAGGGAGCCTCATGACCCAATATGGGTGAAGTAATAAGATGCATAATGCTATAACAAATCTCCAAACCAAAATTATAGATATACACATGCTTACATGCAAACCTAGATCTGCATTTATTGCACATTTTAATGGGCCTCACAATTTTGGGTTCCATTGGAGCCCAAGAGATTTGCAAAAGACAAAATTACTTATTCAACCCTTTACAACATACTGTAAGGAAACCAATTCCAAAATTTAGTTCAGCTAGGACTAAAAAATGTAAAGAGATATAGCCTTGTAAACACAGCTTACAAGCAAAATTTGATATGAAACAGACATATTTTAAGGGCTATCAGAATTTGGGTTCCATGGAAGCCCAGGGTTACAGGAACCAAAAATTACTTAAGCAGCCCTAATGATAATGCTATAAGGAAGCTAATGGCCAAATTTGGCTGTGCTAGGGTAAGAATTATAAGAGATATAGACTTGTAAACACAGCTTACACGCAAAATTTGATGTGAAATGGGTGCACATTTTATGGGCTATCATAATTTTGCGTTCCATGGGAGCCCATGGGTTTACAGGAACCAAAAATTGCTTATGCAGCCCCTAAGATAATGCTACAAGAAGCCCATGAACAAATTTGGTTGTGGTAGGATATAGAAATGTAAGAGATATAGACTTGTAAACACAGCTTACACGCAAACCTTGATGTGGAGATCGCCGACGCCGACGCCGACGCAACGCCCGACGCCGACCCCGGGGTGATTACATAAGCTCTCTTATTCTTCGAATAGTCGAGCTAAAAATTACTATCTTCTGATTATCTGAATCTAAAGTATCCACAGGGATAACTTCATCATTTGAACATTCTAATATGTCTTCGTCTGGAATTTTATTCTGTTTTGCTATTTTATCAAAACGCTCTGATAAAACCTGATACTTTGACTGCTCTAAGTTTTTAGCAAATAAATAAATAAGTCTTGTCGTAATACACTAAAGGTTTTACTAAACATGTGAAGTAAAATGTTTTGTCTTGCCAGAACCTGAATTACCCCCAAATTAACATTCTAAAACAACAGTCTGGCATAAAGTTCCATATCTGTTTAAAATTGTTGTTTTCTGTCTTCATGTCATAGTTTGGAATTTCTTATTATAATAATACTTGGATAATATTAATATTATCTGACTATTATTATATATGTCTAAAGTGTATTGTGGAACAATCCTATATGTTAAAAAGCTTGATTAGAAAAACACAATGTTTTAAAAACTAATCAAGTCAGATATTATGGTTTGGTTAAAGTATCCCAAGAATGTGAAAAAAACCAAAAGAAGCAAAATCATCCCCTTTGAAAAAAAACACGAACACGATTTGCATTTAGTTTTTCAAAAGTTCCAGGTAGTCTCTCAACTGTAGATAAACATCCTAATAAAATGTATCTTGCTGGGTTTAAACATAGTACGTGAGGTAACCAATAAGCAATTAAAAATGCAAAAACAGAAAAGGAAGTAACACAGCTAAGCGACATGACTCTTGCGAAAATAGCAAAAGACAGAAAAAAGGCTAGAGATAATATTACTTCTAGCTACAAAGGCGACTAAGCCTCCGGCTAAAAAAAGCGACTAAGCCTCCGGCTAAAAAAAGAAACTAAGCCTCCGGCTAAAAAAGCGACTAAGCCTCTATCTAAAAGGCGACTAAGCCTCCGGCTAAAAAAGCGACTAAGCCTACGGCTAAAAACGCGACTAAGCCTCTAGCTATAAAGGCGACTAAGACTCCGGTTAAAAAAGCGACTAAGCCTCCGGCTAAAAAAAGTGACCAAGCCTACGGCTAAAAAGCGACTAAGCCTCTAGCTAAAAGGCGACTAAGCCCTCCGGCTAAAAAAGCGACTAAGCCTCCGGCTAAAACAGCGACTAAGCCTCTAGCTAAAAAGGCGACTAAGCCTCCGGCTAAAAAATGACAAAGCCTCTAGCTAAAAGGCGACTAAGCCTCCGGCTAAAAAAGCGTAGAAAAAGCGGACTAAGCCCTCGGCTAATAAAGCGACCAAGCCTCCAGCCAGAGAAGAAAACAAAAACTTCGAGGCAAATAGGTGATTATGCTATAAAAGATATAACTGAGGAGGAAATAGATAATACTTGACAAATAGGAGAGAGAAAGAGAAAACAATTTTTTCATGGTAAAAAGGCAAAATAAACCATAAGTTTAAACTAAATATAATTTAACTTATCTTAAACTTATTTTAACTTATGTTAATTTATCTTATTTTAATCTTAACCTTAATATTATACATGTCTTTGTTAAAATGGAAAGAATTCGCAGATAAAAAGCAAAATCGAGTACGACATGGAGATGCGTTACACTCCATGTCCATCGCCATATGCATTGCCATCTTCTGGATTGGTTAAAATTGTGTACTTTTGCTATTATGAATATTGAGCTCTGCTCAACCCGGGGCTAGAGGGCGTGAGCATATTTCACTACCGCTCAATGAACAGTCTCAATCAACCGAGACTGCAATATTTCGTATGTGTCGTTTTCGGCCGTGTCCAAAGGTCCATTATCATACTCTTTGTTAAAGAATACGAAAATAAAGTTACTCAAAAGAGACTAGAAAAAGGAGCTAGTCGTGATTTATACAAAGAAATATTTAAACCGGTAACTAGCGAAATAAAAAGTCAGTCACCGAGCAGTTAGCTTCTCTTCCGGAAATAAGTCAGCAATTAGCTACTCTTCCGGTAGCTATAGGCGAGGAAGTACAAGAAAAGCAAATTTATCAGGGATTACCCCAGTTATTTGACGAGGAGCCTCGTACAGTAAAATTCGACGGTGATTTTGATGTTGATATTAATAAAGCCGTCATAAAAGCATATAACTATCCATTACCAATGAAATTACTCGGAGATGCAGTATCCAAGGGTGATTATAATTTGAACCCTTGCTTGCATATGTTATTAATAAAAACTATACAATTGGACGCGACAGGGGTATCCTATCTAAGCAGATAACAAAAAAGAAAAAGATGTAACAAAAAAGAAGCATATGAGCTGGATAGGCAAGCTCTAATAAACGAGTCAAAAGCTTTGGCAGATTATAGAAATAGGATGAATGATATAATTTCATTAAGCAGAATCCTTTCACCTGGAAAACCCGTTTCAGGGAAAGGATTACAACACAATAAAAATTGCTACAAAGTTGTCAAAGATGGCCACTATGGAATGTTACAAATTGATTTACCTAAGCTTGTTGGTCATCATAAACGTATTGCCAAACAAGGAGAAGCAGTTGTATTAGACCTAAAAGTAGATGATGATTTTGTAGACTTGATAACAAAGCGTTACAATAATAAAAAGAAATATAAAAAGATCGGACAGAGAAAGTAGCATTCAAGGAAACATATTCAAAGCTGTCTCAAAATGCTTTTAAGAAACTAACAGAATTATCTGTTTTACCAATTCATAAAGGTTCTTCAAAGTTTAAAAATATTTTAGGAGGTTGTGTTGATGTTGAATATTACAACATTCCTGATGATTTGGTTAATGTTCTGGAGTTAGTATGTGGACGTATTGAATTAGGAAATAATAGTCCACAGTTAATAAATAAAGGTATTAGCATAATTGATGATTTATTAAAAATAGGTAATATATCATCCGGAGAACATGAACAAATATTTTCTAAATATTTTCATTAAATTATTGGCTAACTGTACTTATACATGAAAACCAAAGAAGAATAAATTGATCACTTGACACGACTTGTGGCTGCATACAGTCGCAGTTTTACATTGTGCGGTATTATAAACACAACACTACATATTGTCAGTGGAATAATTGGTTGTGGTGCTGTTCTAGCATTAGTTCCAGCAATTCCTGTTTTCGTGGCTGCAGTTGGTGCAGTTCCTTCAGTAGTTGTTGTTTAATAAGTAAAACAAGAATAGCAGAAAAAATACTTTGTTGAATACACATCATAGACGTTTTAAACAACTTCTTTCATATGTCCAAACAACAATAGGACTAGAAAATGACGAAATATTAGATATAAAATTAAGAATTTTTCAATACAAATATCTCTTTAGAATTATTCCAACAAATAAATTACTTCTAAAGCAGAAACTAGTTAATTCTAATCTATGCGATTTTTGTAATATGTATGTCGAGAATATAAACATCTATTTTGGGAATGTACCAAAACACAAACGTTTTGGACTGAACTGGCATTATTTTTAATTGCAAGAAATGTAAATATTGCATTTAATTTTCAAAAAATATCTTTTGGAATAAATGATATACATGTTCATAAACAAGCCTATCATTTTGTCATTCTGTGTGCTAAATACTATATTTTTGTAAATAAGTGTAGATAGACCATTCCTAGATGCGAACTATTTATTGTTTATCTTTCAAAACGAATCGATATTGAAAAAACAAATAGCAATGATGCATGATAAAAAACAACAACACAACTTAAAATGGAGTCATTTTTTAAATATCATATAAATCCTATAAAAGAAATGAAAAACAAGGCAATCTTTCTTTTTTTTTCTCTTCTTTTATTCACTTCCTGCTGGTACAAACGAGTGGGCGATTGTGTGTATATGTGTGTTTGTGTAGGTGTGTGAGTGAAGACACGTGCCCTTGAGCGTACGCGGGTGTGTAAGAAGAGCGTGTTTGAAAGCGTGCGTGCATGTGAGAAAAAAGTCACAATAACAATTATTGTATCACATATTTGTACGTAGAATATAAAACTGAGCGAACAATTTATGCATGAATTATATTTCAGGTAAAAAGGGCTAAAACAACTCTAAAATAGTGATTAATGTAATGTATATATAAATTTAAAACACTATAAGATAGAGATGTATGAATAAAAACTATAGTGAAACTAAATCTATGCCACACACTAGTATGTATCAACTGTAACAGGAAACTATTTGGACATAGACATTGTATAACAAATGCTCGAAAAACTTGCTATGCTAGAATTGTAAGAATACGAACCTTTAATGATGAATTGTTTGCATATTATAAATGTTACATACTGTAAAATATTTTATATAATAAAATTCCTTATAAAAAATAAATAAGATGCAATCTAACACACTTCTGGGATATCAGTAATATCCAAAACTATTTTGCAATATTTTCAATTCATTATATTATAATATAGCATTATATTTTTATGTTGAATAAATATAAACTTAAAAATACATCTTATGTAATATTATAAATGGAACGTGTAAAAAAGAAAATCAAATGATGTATGTTCAAATAGTTGATTTTGAAAATATGACTAAACTCGACAAAGATTTAATAGTTTTTGCAAACTTTAAAGATCTTACTGAAAAAATTATATCCAAGGCACAGCAACTAAAATTACCACGGAAAATAGAAAAGGCAGATATAAACAGGTTGCATGCTTTTTGTAAAAAAAAAACAATTTCATCAGCAACTTGTGGTTTTGCAACTGGGGATTCTTTTATTCTTTACTACGGTATTTTGTTAGATCGAGGAATTGATATTATTGTTTATGCTAGTTACATTAAATATAGGCTTAAAAAAATATCTATGTGATATTATATAATGAGTATCCAATAAATTGAAAAATCCCCAAAACAATATAGCAAGTGTATTGATCAATATTTGATCAATATTTGTTCCTGGAAAAAGGATTAAGAGGCGGTACGAGTTATATTGCAAACAGATATTCAAAGGCTAACAATAAATATACGAAAAACTAAGACAAGAAAAAATAAAGCAAGTATAACTTGTACTACTGCCTACCATGTACTGTATTCCTAAATTACATAAAAATCCGTATAAGGCTCGCTTTATTTCGAATTCTAGTGCCTGCACCACAACAAACATCTCCAAACTTTTAACTTCTTGTCTTACTGCCGTTAAAGATCACGTTAAACTATATTGTGATAAAACTTATGAAAACTCTCTGATTAATTTATTTTGGTCTATAAAAAATTCAGGAGACGTTCTCGATAAAATTTTCAATAAAGGTCAAGTTTCATCAATAAGTACTTATGACTTCTCTACACTATATACAACCTTACCACATCATCTTATTAAAGACAAGCTAATTTCTCTTATTCAAAAAACATTCGCTAGAGCAAATACTACATTTTTGGCATGTAATAATATTAAAGCGTTTTTTTACTAACGGCAGTTTAGACAATTATACTATGTGGACTTGCTATGAAGTTTGTGAAGCACTCATCTTCCTATTAGATAATATTTTCGTCAGGTATGGTACCACCGTTTATAGACAAATTGTTGGCATCCCTATGGGTACAAACTGTGCACCACTTGTGTTAGATTTGTTTTTATTTTGCTATGAAAGGGATTTCATGTTGAGTCTTTAACCAGATACCCAGGCAGATGTTATTGAAGCTTTTGATGACACCTCTCGGTATCTGGATGACATATTGAACATTGACAACCCTTTCTTTCCAACTATGGTTGATAATAAGTATTCTAAAGAACTTCAGCTTAATAAAGCTAATATATCTGATAATAACGCTTCTTTTCTTGATTTAGATCTCTCGATTAAAAATGGTAAAATAATTAGCAAAATCTATGACAAGAGAGATGATTTTAATTTTGACATTGTTAATTAACCCCACTTGGATGGGGATGTTCCCCGAGCAACTTCTTATGGGGTGTATGTGTCTCAACTTATTCGTTTTTCAAGAGCTTGTACTCGAGTTGAGGACTTTAATATTCGTAATCTTTGTATAACTAAAAAGCTACTCAATCAGGGTTACCGTTACCATAAACTTCGTAAAACCTTTGCAAAATTTTATTATCGTAACCCTGATCTTCTTTCCAAATATAAAAGTAATTTAAGGACTCTTCTGCGACAAGGACTATCACAACCTGACTTCTATGGTGATGTGATTTATAAACTTCGTAAGATTCTTGGTCATGATCACTTTCATACTATCTTTGTTAAACTTGTTAAAAAGTTTATCAAAAGAGGTTATGACCCTATCATTTTGCAACGTACTGCATGCTTGGTGGTGGACCCTTTTACAGTTCGCCACTATGCTTTCCTCTTTAATTGTACGATGACCGGACAGGCTGTGGACCCTATGATGACGCCTACCTAAAGCCCATTGGGACGGTGGCGTTTGATGTTTGTCTATGATCTTTCCTGTCGTGCCCTTAATAGTTTATTCTCTTGTTGCTCTGGCTTCTGCCAAGTCATTGAGTACCTTCATTGTGGCTTTCTAGGCTATTGTTTTTTTTGTATTATATTTACACGAGCATATTTGTGTTTTACTTCTATTGTATATTGCCTATTGATGCTGCCATGTTGGTTAGAGATTAGATCATGGCGGGGATTTCTTTATTTACCCTGTCCTGTTTTAATGGGATGACAGTAGGGTAAGTGTGAGGTTTGGTGCACCCTAGAACCAGTTTAAACCCCCAGTGGCTTTTTTGCCACTGACCGTTCCAAGGCGGTAGCCCTATTGTCAACCCTTTTGTGTTTGTGATGTCGTTTGCATTTTTTATTACTTTTACCTTCTCGTTTTTCTGTTTGCATGTTTGTTTTTGTGTTTTGTGGTTGACTGTCGTCCTTGAATGCTGCTTTCTCTGTCCGATATTTTTATATTTCTTTGTATGGGTGGGCTATGTGTCAACCGTTACCTACTGGTAACTTTAAGTGGGTTAATAAGATCGAAGACGAAAAATCAAATTATTTTGTATAATATGATTTGGAATATTCTAAAAAAAATGCATGACTCGCATAATGATTATCCTCGGTAGGGCTGCAGAATTTGTTGCCGTTAAAACTGTAAATGTACTCATTGCTTTGTATTGTTGTTGTTTATTGTTTTTCCTTCTCTGTTTGTTTTTCCTGCATAAGAGTGCTTGCGCGCGAGTGCGAGCGTTAGTGTGCTTACTTGCCTGTGTGTATATGTAACCTGGTTGGAGCATAGTTGTTTGTACTCGTTTAATGTTTAAAAACCTGTGCATAAACACTTGGTAGAACAAATGAAATACATTGTTAAATGACAGTAATTTTCCGTATAATATGCATGATAGACAAGCGACATGGATATTTATAAACGTGCGCAAATCCCGTCAAAGGATACACAAACATTGTTAAATAGAAAATAAATAAACTCACCTTTCAAGGCTGAATATAGGTAATCCTTATAAAATCCGTTATTTGTATGAATAATAATAATATAAAAAAAATCAAACCAGTAAAATAAAAACAACTCACGAAATTACACACGTGTGTTTAAATCCACCATTATGATAAAGTAATAGTCCAAAGATACATAATGAATCTTTTCAAATTAGATACCACGAAAAGCGCGCTGCACGGATTTGCGGACACTGTGTTACGCCCACTTGTCGATAAATCTATTTAACTATTATTTACTTTTAAAGAGTACTGAATTATTTCGGCCCAATAAATATTACTTTATTGAATACATATTTAGCTGATGTAGAGTTTCTGTTACAATCTGAAAATAATAATATGTATATGTTCATACATAACATATATATTGAGTCATTACTTTAACATGTTAGATTAGTATATATAGACAGGAATATCATATCATGTCAGCCACCACCTATACCATTGTTTTCAAATATATTAGTATTAGTATTATCGTTATTATTATTATTATTATTATTATTATTATTATTAATAATAACTGCAATGTGTAAGTAGTATACTTATACATTGAATAGACATCTACCCACTTCATTGCTAGATAGTTTGTATATATATATAGTCGTTTTCTGATGTATACATGTTTTTGTTTTTCCAATGTGATGACTTGTCGCCATTAATATGTAAATGTATTTTGTAACATGTTGCTTATGTTGTTCATATATGTGAACCGAAGTGAAATAAAGAAGTTGAAGTTGAAGTCTTGCCCCAGAAAGTTTAAATATAAAAGATGAGTGGTTGTCAGACTACTGTAAAAATTGAAAAAAAAAGTTTAAATTGGGAACTTGCATTGTTAATAAACTTGTTACGACGTTGAAAAATAAAGAAAAGTATGTCGTACATTTTAGAAACTTAGAATTGTATAAAAAGCTTGGATTAAAGGTAACAAAAATACACCGAATACTACAGTTTGATGAATAAGAGTGGTTGAAGATATACATAGACTTTAATACTGCTAAGAGAACAGCTGGTAAAAATGCTTTTGAAAAGGATTTTTTCAAACTGATGAACAATTCAGTTTTTGGTAAAACTATGGAAAATTTGAGAAAAAGAATTAATGTTAAATTAACTCACGACGTGGCGGTCCTTTTAAAATATGCAGCAAGACCATCATTCATTTCTGGTAAAATGTTTAATAAAACATTATTTGCAAGAAAAAAAGGATAAAAGAACGATTAGTTTTAAATCGTCCTTGTTATGTTGGCATGTGTATTTTAGACTTGTCAAAATATTTTATGTGTGATTTTCATTACAACTACCTATATTAAAAACAAATATGATACAAAAGCTGAATTATTATTTACCGACAATGATTCCTTGTGTTATGAAATAAAAACAAAATATGTGTACGAAGACTTTTACAAAGGTAAAAAACTTTTTGATAATTGCGATTATGATCCAAAAAGTAAGTTTCATTTTAATGATAATAAAAAGGTTATTGGCAAGATGAAAGATGAAACTTGTGGCACACCTATTGTTGAATGTGTTGGACTACGAAGTAAACTATATTCGTATATATTAGATAATGTGGTTAGTTCAAAAAAATGCAAGGGTGTTAAAAAGTGTGTTGTTAAAAAAATGTAACGCTTGATGATTACAAAGAGATTTTGTTTACCTCAACAGAAACTCATCATGAGATGAAAGTTATTAGATCACAAAAGCATAACATAAGCAGCTATGTAATAAAAAAAAAATTGATCGGGTTATGATGATAAAAGATACATACTAGGTAATGGACAAGATACATTAGCATACAAGTAAAATATAATGTGTGCGTCAAAAAAAGTGTACTCGAGCTTAATAATTTGTAAATGTTTTTAGTTGAATTGTATGAGCAAAATATTATGTTATTGAAATGATAAACTAGATTGATGAGTAGTATAGATACTGAGGGTACCAGCGATAGTTTCCTAGGGTGGGTTTGCTCAAGTAATTAATAATATGTTTCTGGGCTTTTGGCTCAAGTATGCTATCATTTATTTATTTTTGTAAATGATGATGTGCTTGAGTTAACAGCCATGGCTGACACATTTTATAGTTGCTTGACGCCCGTTGCCCGCTCTGGGAAACTGTGATGGTACCCTCAGTATATATACTACTACCGGCAATATGATGCACTTCGTTTGGCCATAGTCTTGACAAAGCTCTTCTTTGTGCACATTTTCACCTGTTGGCATACATATGATATCGAATACTAGTTTATGATTTTTATTTTCCTTTCTTTTTCGCAAATGTTGACATCATTGTCAGATTATCATAAAAAATAGTTTGCAATAGTCGAGCGTTATCTGTTTTCTGCCATATTATAACGATTATCAATGAGGTTAGAGCTCCTCTTCGGGGTGGTCAAGATTGGACGACCGCCTTACCCTTTCATGATCTTAAGGACTATTGAAAAAAATACCAAAAATCGGTGGGATATGGTCAAGTGATTTTTTCAACCAAATAGGTATTTTAGGCACGAACAATGTCAACCATATAGTACATGACAGTAATTCAACACTATTGATGTGAACAGTAATACTGAAAAGGGGATCCCTTGGAAGCAACAAACACAAATAAGAGATACAAATAGCAGACTCGGTTTTTATTGAATCTGTCCGTGAGAGGTAATGTTTGGTGCAACACCTCTCACGCCTACTATTGGACTTAATGATCCCAAATGACCTGTAAGTAATATAACTACTGATTTGTAGTCGGGACGTTTTAAGGCCGCCACACAGCACTAAACAAAAGCTAGTGTGAATGTCAATAAATACTGAAAAGGCGATCCCTTGGAAGCAAAAAACACAAAAAAGAGATAAAAGTAGCAGACTCGGTTTTATTGAGTCTGTTCATGAGAGGTAATGTGAAGTGCAACACCTCTCACGCCTCCCAGCACCGGCTTAAGCGATATTCTTCCTTAAAGCCACAACGATTGGGCTCGATGACCCGCAAAGGACCAGTAATATAGAAAGAATACTTATACGGCAGAAAGTTTGCGCTTTATATTTCCATCCCTCTTTGTGACTTTAAAGTAGAATGCCGCGAAGGTCGGTGCTAGCGGGCGTGAAAGGTGTTACATCTAACATTGTCTCACATGAACATATAAAACCGAATTTGCTACTTTTCTCTCTTGTTTGTGTTTTTGTTGCTACCAAGGGATCCTCTTTTCAGTATTGTTTAACAGTTTCATTTGCAGTTACTCTATTTCGCCAACTGTTCTGAGGTTTCTGAGTCAATGACTCGTATTTTATCTCTCTGTAAATGAAGCCTATATGCAAAATGTTCCCATCTTTGCTCGATATAACCTATGTTATGTTGCCATGGTTGCGTTGATGTAAAACCCAATTCAATTCGGTACTGGATAAAACAATAAATGCACGTTTTGTTCTTATATACACATTTTATTTCAATATAATAATGATTGTGAAAAACGATATTTACATCAAATACAAGCATGGACATAATTATTTAGGTCCATGTTAGACACATTGTTATAAATAAGCACTATTAATTAGTTTAATCAAAAGGTTTCTGTTAGAATTAATAATAAGTCGAAAAATAACAAATTCATAACTTGCAAAAACAATATGCTAAAAACATGAATGACAAGATCAAAACAACAAAATCAAAGTTCAACATTCATAACAAACTTGCAAAAGACATCCATAACTTGTCAAAAACATTCACACTGTGCATAAATCATTAACAACTAACAGTATTTAATATCAGCTTGCCAAAAGGCATCGCTCCATAGGGCGAGCTAACCAACATCTTATGACGACGATCATGGAATGCAACTAATAATTAGTACATTCAACTGATCCTTAAATGTTTTTTTTATTTGGTTAACAGACTGTGACTCATGTAGTTGGCGATAAGCATGCTTTACAACTTGAATTCCTAGAGAACTCGTCTAAAAAACTTGAATGGCATAAAAACATATTTTGTAACGTTCAAAGGTTACCGTTTTGCCTGTGGATTTGACATGTTCGTAGATCAGTCTACCCTGTAGAATGCGACAATGTTTCCGAGATCTTTATGTGTCCGGAATGTTTACGGAGCAGAATGAAATCGTGAGTGCAACTGAATGAAACCGTAAGTATTGGAATGGAATATGTCCAACTCTTTAAAAGTATTTTTTTCATGGTTCATGAATATATAACGACAAAGTTTGGCGCTATATCGGTTGTATTTATAATGCCAAACAGAAGGGAACAAGAAGCAAATCAGCTTGCCTACACAGTCACTTAAAACGATTTTTTATTTTTATCAATTTGCATTTAAATGATTATATCAGAAAAGTATGATGCAGGCTGTCAAGCCGAAACGTTAAAAAGTCGGTGATGTTTTAACTTTCAATAGGATTAAATCAATAAGACATTGGCCAAGACTACTATTGACGCATCCATTGCGTAGTTATTGCTTTTGATTAAAAACGGCAACACTTATTTCAGATTTCCATTAATTATACAAACAATTATTTGCATTCCTATCAGTTCACAGGCCCACCGTCATGTTTATTTACTTATCGGCAACTTGTTTACGCTTGCGTCAGACCTTACTTGTAAGCTATTTGATGGACGCATCTTTCTAACTTGATCGCCATTTGACCTCAATAATTCATAATATCGCCACCATGCATATATCTATTTTTTGCACAAACAACAGTAAGTGATGGAGGAAACTGTCACGAATTATAAACAGGATGTGACGACCAACAACCAGTCAGGGATGGGGGACTATTATACAGCCACGATTTATTCAAACTGAATACCGACTAGTTTAAGTCCAAACTCAATTACACCATTGAATTTACTTTCTTTTTTCCCTTTTTTCCCCATTTAAAATCGAAACAGTTTATCTCACTGTTTAGTATTAACGGAACACATGACGGTGTTATTAACGGAACACATGACGGTGTTATTAACGGAACACATGACGGTGTTATTAACGGAACACATGACGGTGTTGAAAAAGTTATCAAGCATTAAAATTAAACACCTTGACATATTAATGCAGTTTCATCATTTTGTTTTAAAATATGCTTGCATCAATTTCAAAAATACATTTTCAATTCAGTTTGCTTGAATAATTCTACCATAACTTTAATCTATTATTGGTGCAATATAATCAACACTAATCAATATGCAAAAACAATTTACTTGGAACTATTGACATTATCTATAATGTGCAAGTCATGTTGAAAAACTAACAGGACGCCACGAATATTAAAACAAATCAGGATTGGTGTGATTAACAGAAGCACACAACGGTATACAAATATGGATAACGTGTATATGGGAACATAAACACAAGTAATAAATATAGTTCAAAAAATGAGGTCCGGTGGTTCCCTTCCTTTAACGACAGGCAACATTTCACCATTAATGAGTATTTTAGTTCATTTATGTACGTTGAATGTATCTTTCGGACCAACGTACACGAATTTTTGAATACTGACTCCTCGTGCCGTAAAACGCCTTTAACTGCAGATGCACATATCGGAGGGACAGTTATTGTTTTTACAGTTGAGCGTACACCATTTATCCATAGCTTTACCCTTATTCCTGTCCACTCCCAGGCATTCCATACCGGACGCCCATGCCCCACTTCCGGAGCACGAGCAAGAACACAGATTTGACGGGCATTCACCGTTAGCGCATGTTGTTGTACACCAAGAGTCAAATTCTGACTTTCCTTGCCAATGATTCAACGCCCTGCAATCGGGTTGAGAGCCGTCTGGACAAATTCTGGGAGGCCTAGAAGCAAAATGTGTACCTCTACCACCATGTTTCTGCGACTCCTGCAATGTAAGAGCTATTTCAGATAGTGCAGTATTTGCCTTCGTGTTTGGATTATTCATTCCCAATCCGCTTAACCCAAGTCTGAGTTTTATATGGCGTATTGCGTCATTAAACCCTTGACTATAGCTGTCTGGTGTACCTCTGCTAATGCTGCCGCCCCTGCTGCTGCTGCTGTGACTTGGGGTTGAAGACACGGGTTCATCTCCGGGTTCCGGATATTCCCCAGCTTCATATCCGGGATAACTTCCTTGCGAAGGATCAGTCGTTGGATATGTAGGATATGGTGACTGGGTATTCCAGTTCGTATTAACATTTAACCTTTCTCTGAAAACGTTCGGTTGCTGTACAATATCGTTTGCGGGTGGCTGTTGCCATGCATTTGTGGGCTGTTGCCAGTTTTGCTGCCTTTGTTGCCACGGCGACACGGTTGTCTCAAACGCATTCTGGTATGTTTGTACTGGTTTTGTATATGCATTCCATGGTGCAGCTGTCGTTGGTGGTACTGTCTGTCTGATTGTGGTTATTTTATTTACTCGGGCCATCGGCTTATTGGACTTATTTACATCGTACGTGTTAGGAATACTATTAACCACGTCGTATGCAGGTCCGAGTATGGGCGCCGCAACAGTAGGAGGAGGAGGGGGAGGTGTTTGTTCTTTCGCCAGCATCGGAAGAGTTTTGACAACCCTGTTTCCTATGGCAATATCTGCACAGTTTACAAAGTTTTCTTGGTTTCCGCAGCCAAGGCATTCGCCTCCAAGGCCATCTGGTCCCATACTTTGTCCTAAAACAAAGAAATTATATATAGATATATAAATATTATAATACAGTTTGAGGATAACATGAAATACTGAGTAATAGCGATATCGTCATCTACTTATTGAACTTACTGTTTTTGGACAACAGATCCGCTGAATAAAAAAAGGCATATTTATAATCAAATGTATTTCCATAATTAAATATCGCTGGAGCAAAACAAAGAGTAAACGTGCAGGATGACATAAATTGTACTTAAACAAAACCATTAGGGGGTTACACGGTTAATTTATTAATATAATCACCTGCAGTGCCATTTATCAAACTTTAATCGTAATAAAAATAAATAATATGATAATAAATGTTGGATCGGAACTGACTTTAATTTAAAAAATGACCCAGTACGAATTCCGATTGAATTGTTGGTGGTAAAATAATATAATTGCGGCTTCTTTTCCAGTATACAGTGCTGATGACGTGACAACAAAATGTACTCAGATAATTAGTATGGTAAAATTAACACAGAATGTGCCGTGCCGACGTATTAATGTCAGAAGCAAGTTCTTTAATTTATTAATTGTCATCGCAGTAATAAGAATGTCCTCAACTTTAATATAAACCGTATGGTGATACGCCACGGTGTCTTACCGTGGGCTTATTGCACGTGCCTTAGCTTAGGTTAACATGTTTATTTAAATGGCTTATTGCACGGTGCAGTACCTATGTTTAAGCACGGTGTTGTACCTTAGTTTAAATGGCACGGTGGGGTACCGTATGTTTAAATGACACGGTGTTGTACCGTAGGTTTAAATGACACGGTATTGTACCGTAGGTTTAAATGATACGGTATTGTTCCGTAGGTTTAAATGGCACGGTTTATTACAGGCTTATTAGACGGTGCGGTACCTAGGTTTAAATGACTCGGTGTTGTACCGTAGGTTTAAATGGCACGTTATGCACGGTGCGTTACCGTAGGGTTAAAGGAGACGTTTCATTATAATAATATTGTATCAACATAATATTAACGACATGTTCGGAACATGTATATTTGTATTGTGTTTCCTACAAATACGAAGCCGTCTATCTTTGACCTTATGTCACCTTATACTATAGACTTGCTAGTATGCGTATGTGACAGAAATCTGCCAATTATTTTAATGATGAACGGTTTTCGGTGTTATCTAAAGGCATCACAAATATCTTTATTTTGAGTTTCGCTGTTGTAACAGGAAACGAGAAGGCAGCTAATATAAATATGTGGAAACGGATGTTGTGTTTTTGTAAAAACTTTAGCACAACGATATGTTTAACAGTGAAACCTGAAACGTAAAAATAGTTTAGTTTTCACCCACCTGCAACCCATTTCCACTGTAGCACACACTGTGAACACGTCAGTTTTGGCGGCAGCATAACGATCATTTCAATGTTAACCGTGTACTCCTTCTGAGATATAAAATACCTCGTCCCATGCCCGACAATGTTCAATAGATGTCTATCCATGCACGCTTTGCTCGCACGTTTCTTCGGGTCATTCACTGGGCAAAGACGGAACTCGAAGTAGCCCATGTGGTTGCTGGTTAATTCAAGAGTAACGTTAATGAAGGAGCCGGCTTTGTATTGGCGCGCAACCAATCCACGTGCATACTTTCCACCGGCTTCGTGATCACGTGGTCCTTGCCAGGGGTCGCCGCAAACGCCACAGCCTCCACGATGGGTCTCAAATTGGTTCTGAAATAGATAGAAAACAAGTTTGGTTTATATTATATAAAGTGGTAGAGCTGGTTTTAAGTTAATTTCTTCGCGAACTTTTGAAAATGCGAAATGTTCTGACATTATTCAAAAGTGATTTTTTTTCAAGGACAACCATGTCATGTACATTTTTCTTCAAGCTTTAAACTATGTGTTTTATTACTACATTATGGTATAAAAACGTACATAGTTTACATGTTTCATAAAATTAACGAAATAAAACGATACTAAACAGGATAACTCACAGGATGCAACGCGTAATTTGTCAGACAGATGTCCAAATTTGACTAAATATATTACCATTTCATGTCACACATTTGACAAATATGATGTACCTTTATGAAAAAACATATTTCGCACATATCATTTTTTAACTGCAGTATTTTATGTTTATGGGATTCGCGAGTCGCTCGTTTGGTCATAAAAAATTAAAACAAACATGCATATAATTTATTCATGCCTATAAGTAATAGATGTATTCTAATGAAATTAACTCGAAGTCGACAGTTAAGCTAGTGTACACATACGTGTCAATCTCCCAAAACGGAGAGAGAGAGAGAGACAGAGGGAGAGAGAGAGAGGAGAGACTACATAATTTAAAGAGGCCTGTTTCGGATTTGTGTATATAAGGCAACACAACTATGTGTGTTCCCCTAACCGACCCCACTTTTTTTGGCGCCAACCCTACGTTTAAAATATATATATATATATCTATATATCTATGTTGAATTTGTTTTTCTGTTTTAACCCAATAAAATATGCCTAACTCTTTAAAATATGTTGACTCTGATGGATGAATATGCTTTTAGCTTTAAAATAGAAATACAAAAGAACTTGACATTTCAGACGTAAATTAAGTTTTCGTGACTGAAGGAATACATCAAAATGTCAACAATGTCAAGGAACACTTCAAAAGTTAAAAACAAGCGAATGTACATCTTACATCTAACCACTGTCTGCAGCTATAAACATAAATATTTGCATTGTTTGTAGTTTCATATGGAGTGTGTTGATTATTTCTGATGTTTTGCACAATTTCAAAAAAAAAAGGAGAAAAAAAAACTCTCTTAAACGTTTATAGTGGGTTGGGGTAAACGTAAATGTCGATTCTAATTTATCAAGCCGTTTGTAGTAGTAATCTATAGTCGCATATTATGGAAAGCGCAAACAAAATTTAAAAAAGGAGGACATTGCACAGGACGGCAAGGGGAACCTGTTTATACAGAGGCTATGGGAACCTGGTTTTTATTGAATATCGGTGCGTACGTCTTTGTCGCGTGTCAGTATATGCGGTCCTCCATATGCTTTCTCTATTTTGATATATTGTTGTCCTTGGAAAAGACCTTAGAAAAGAAACTTTTCCTTAGCCTCGGAGTATGGAGTCTGTACTCAGAGTATTATAATGCTGATGAGCCCGCTAAATAACATTCAATTAAATTCAATTAATATTTAAAACAAACACAACAGTTTTGAATTTTGAGTACGCGAAATTGAATCTATGGTTACATCTATGATATGAACTTTAAAACGTTACTCCTTTGAAAATTATAGTTTTCATTAAAAAAAAAGATAATGTTAGTAAAATAGTTAAGGTAATATACATTAGACTCCGACACGGAATATCATTAGAGTTCATGATTGTATGTGCGACAATCAGTATGTCCTTTGTTGGTAGATCATTCCATCATCGTAAAAGTCAAAGGAGAATAAAAAAATAATGACAAAGAGATCAAGTCGTTATATTGTCAGCCGTGCATTGAATACGTCATGTCTTTATTACAGCATTAGTAATGACGCTGCTCCTTTGGCACGTTTTTCATGATTACAGAGTGAGATTTGTATGCATGATGCTATTTTGTGCGGTTAATCATGTTTTTGCTATGGTATTACTTGTACTAACAGAGGGCCAGTTCATATTCACGTGATTTATCGTCATATTCATATATTTAATGTGATTATAAACACCATTATTCACGTATTCACCAAAGTAAACAAATCATTACGTTGTTTAAGACATATCAGCAGATCTTTGAAATAAATTACAGATGAAGACGCACTGTTTCTCCATCTGACCGAGTTTGAACTGGCTTGATTTTAAACCGGAATCCGCCAAGGATAACTATCTTTCATACGTTTTGCGTAATGCATACCATATGGAGATTCCGTATACTTGCATATCGCTGTAAAACGCTAATACGGTGAAAATAAATACTTTGCAAAACACGTTAAAATGACTAATACTCGTTGAAAAACAATATGATTTCGTACTTTACATGCGTATTCGATGGTGCAAGCTGGACATTTGAACTATTGTTAAGTTAAGACCAATTAACCAAAGAGAGACGGATGCTATCAATTGTATTCTCTTTCTGAGTTGACTTTGTATTAGTGAAGCGAGCACCGTTCACGAAACATGCTGGAAATGACAATAATAGCTCAAAGGACAAGAATAGCATCAGCTGGATCACGGATCATTATTCCTGTCGGTAAATACGGACATGGACCTTGTCATGCTTAATCAACCGAGTTTTATTATTATTATTATTAAAGTGGTTAACACGAATACGTAAACTTGATTAATTATCAAGTCACACACGTAAATTTAATTAATTATCAAGTCATAAACTGTTAACCACAATGTAAATGTTACATTGGTCACAGATGTTTAACCCCAGTTTCTTAACTGAGAGTAACAAAATAAAAACAAAAGAAAGTATTTGCATACTGCAAGCTCATGTAGCGTATCTAAAGTAGATAAAGTAGACTGATATACAAAATGCACTAACACTTTTGTACGGGTATGTATAAATAAACAGACTGATATACAAAATACACTAACACTTGTGTACGGGTATGTATAAACAAACAGATTGATATACAAAACACTTATGTACGGGTATGTAGAAACAGACTGGTATACAAAATACATGAACACTTATGTACGGGTATGTAGAAACAAATAGACTGATATACAAAATACATTAACACTTATGCACGGGTATGTAGAAACAAACATCCTGATATACAAAATACACTAACACTTTTGTACGGGTATGTATAAACAAACAGACTGATATACAAAATACACTTATGCAAGGATATGTAGAAACAAACATACTGATATACAAAATACACTTATGTACGGATATACTTATGTACGGAAATGTAGAAACAAGCAGACTGATATACAAAATGCACTTTCACTTATGTACGGATATGTAGAAACAAACAGACTGATATACAAAATATCCTTATGTACGGATATGTAGAAACAAGCAGACTGATATACAAAATACACTAACACTTATGTACGGATATACTTATATACGGAAAGGTAGAAACACACAGACTGATATACAAAATACACTTACACTTATGTACGCATATGTAGAAACAAGCAGACTGATATACAAAACGCACTAACACTTATGTACGGATAGGTAGAAACAAACAGACTGATATACAAAATACACTTATGAACGGATATGTAGAAACAAACAGACTGATATACAAAATACACTTACACTTATGTACGGATATGTAGAAACAAACAGACTGATATACACAATACACTTACACTTATGTACGGATATACTTCTGTACGGATATGTAGAAACAAACAGGCTGATATACAAAATATCCTTATGTACGGATATGTAGAAACAAACAGACTGATATACAAAATACACTAACACTTATGTACGGATATACTTATATACGGATAGGTAGAAACACACAGACTGATATACAAAATACACTTACACTTATGTATGGATATGTAGAAACAAGCAGACCGATTTACAAAATGCACTAACACTTCTGTACGGATATATTTATGTACGGATATGTAGAAACAAACAGACTGATTTACAAAATACACTAACACTTATGTACGGATATACTTATGTACGGATACGTAGAAAACAAGCAGACTGATATACAAAATGCACTTTCACATATGTACCGTTTTACGGGTATGTAGAAACAAACAGACTGATATACAAAATGTACTTTCACTTATGTACGGGTATGTAGAAACAAGCATACTGATATACACGTACGTACATAGGTAAGTAAAATAAAGCAGACTATGCGAAGTGCACTTACCGTAAAGCCACCACAGTTGAGACCCATGTCATTGTAGTTTCTCGGGTTCGTGTAATTGTATCGCCACATTACGTTTCTGGCTGCAGGCTCGATCATGCGACCGTGGCCGGTCACAAGGTCCAGTTGGATGTACATTAGAGCTACAATTAATAGCGTTTGTAAAATAGTCGCCGCCATACTAGCTTGAATGCTGATGTTTTTATATATTGACACGATTGTTTTATTTTTATTTATAATCGATTTTTTAATCAACCGTGAGCACTTGCGTCTGATTGTTTGTTTGTCTTCTGGTTGTTTCTGTTTGTCGTCTGATTGTTTCTGTTTGTCCCAAATAGTAAGAAGCGATAACTTTCTCTACGCGCCTTATTCTGTATCTTTAACATAAACGTTCCAGTGACTATAACAAAAATTCTCAGTGTTTCCCCCAAAGTACCGAAGCTACTTCTGAAAAGCAATTTCCACTTTGTTGGCACAAAATGTGAGATGAACTACTATTTCAGCGTACTATCGGTGTACCTGGCTGGAAATCTTGAAACTCGCAGTCTGACAATGTTTCACGAATGGACAGAGTGAACACATAAACCAGTATATATTATACCTGCTTGTCCCCGAGGCCCTAATTGTGTATGCAAGATATCGTCCGTCATGGCGTTCAATATGCCTTTTGAAGGCATAAATTCATTGTGGGGGATTTAATAATTAAAAATATACCATAAATGGAATTGACGTTTTTAATTAGTTATTGTATTGTATAATCAAGTATTTATTAATATTAATATATTGAAATTGAATTCACATCGCGTATATGTGCTTATTAGGAACGCTCGAAGGGCAGAGGTACCTGGATGTAAGCAGGCGAATGTTTCACGGTTGTCATGGATTTTATTACCACTACGTCAAGTTTATGGCACGACTTGTGTTAAGTATATCATTAATTGAGAATACTGAGAAATATCTTGTATCTGTTTTGTTTATATATAGTAGTGTAAGATATATGTGCAGCAATACAATGATTAATACACTGACACATGACTTGACCTTTGACCGAATGGTATTTTCTTATGTTCCTGTTACACTGACATGCTAAGAAGGTCAGTTTAGCCGGATTGCTATCCAGCAAATCCAGGCTTAAAAGTTTATTTTTCCATCTGTCTGTCCGTCCGTTTTTGGTTATTTATTTTTTCTCCTCATTTCTCAAAAACAAATTGTCCGAAAGCTTTGAAACTTGGCACACGTGTTCATTATCATTACACAATGTTATACCATAAGAACCACCATAACTTACCTGAATTATCTCCCTTTTTCACTTAGACTTTTCGGTTAAAATGTTGAATGTACTGTAATATTCGCAATCGGTGCTTCTTGTCATAAATATCCAATTCATCCATCCACAACTAAATGAAAAATTGCCAATTGTATGTATTCAGGTTTAAATACATTAACGAGTTCTCCATTGCTTTTAATTGTCGTCTGACCATGTACGTGTTTTTCGTATGGATAATGGGAAACTTACTGCATCATGAAACAAAACATAACTGTTATTAATAATCAACAAGGAAAGAATGTTTAGTTACTTATTAGTAAGTTTACGGACACTGGGACAAATGTGAACATTTGGGCAGCCTCTCAGTCATTCATACCAGTCTATTTTTTTTGACATTCATGTCTAAAACTGTCAACAGCATGATGAGATGGATGCATTCAAGATATCAATAACATGTCCAGAATATACAGTGAATGGCAACAAATAGCAACAGGAAACTGCAATAAGAAGAAGTTGTAAGGAAAAGAAGAAGAAAAAAACTGGCATTCGTTTATATTGAACTACTTCCGAATGCACCAGGCAAGCAATGGAGTAATTAAACCTTCATGAAGCAACCCGTATATTATTTTTTTCTAAAATGAACCCATATATCATGACGGTGCCCTATTAATTCAGCAATTATTCATAACAACAAATATTTTTTATATCAAGAAGTCAATTTCCTGATAAAAAAATTTATTTATATAACAAAATCATTTTATTGGATAAAAAAATAAGTTCTTGATAAAATATATTTGAATTCATATATTTTTGTTTTATATCAAGAAGTATGATAGGTTTTATTTATTTATTTATTTATTTATTTATTTATTTATTTTATTTTATTATTTATTTATTTATTTATTTATTTATTTATTTATTTATTTATTTATTGATTTATTTATTTTATTTATTTATTTATTTATTTATTTATTTATTTATTTATTTATTTATTTATTTATTTATTTTATTTATTTATTTATTTATTTATTTATTTATTTATTTATTTATTTTATTTATTTATTTATTTATTTATTTATTTATTTATTTATTTATTGTTTTTTTACTCTTTTTTTTTTATCTAGAATAATTATTTTTATATCATGAAATTGATTTCATGAACGGCACCACATACGCCTTGAAAGCGGTATATGGATATGCCTCATATATCTGTTACACATCGTATTATTCATTGTCAAAAAGGACAAAAACACATACATTTTCCATAACTGTCATTAATTACAGACCCGCCGAGTTTGTCCACATTGCAGTTTCTGACGTTTAAACGCTAAACTTTACATCATAAACATATATTATGCAAACACATATATGCATACCTAATATAGATATTACAAAACAATGTATGTCACCAGTGTTAGCAATTTATTAAACTGGAAGAAATAAATAAAGTCGACATACGAAGAAAATATAGAGAAAATGAGAAGATTGTATTTAATATCCCCGGCCTGTTGATACCACAAACTTAAAAATGGTATAAGTAGCTCCGTTGATTGACGTGACATGTGTCTACGGCGTGGTATTCCAGTGTGGCAGCACTATAAAGTTGAACATGAGCTCACTTCTACAAGTAGACACCGTCTTGCTATAGCTGAACAATTGAACCCAATGCGTTCGTATACCACCCGCATCTGTAAGAATTAAATAAAAATATAAAAACAAAAAAGACGGTATCTGCGGAAGATATAGACGATAAGCATCGACGAAGCTTAATGATTTTGCCAGCTGATTTCAGGCATCTGGGTATTGTAAGCGCTGTTATTCTGCACGTAGCCGGTAAGAGGCTTCAGTAGACCACCTTTGTTTACTGATGGCAATATCTGCATTTGTATATATTCTGCTGAATTTCTTTACTTTTCTATGGAGAACCAGTAGAGTATTCCCGTTTCTTCTTAACAACCGTATTATACATGTTATCTATACTCATGTGTGTTTTACGTAACGTTAAGACTGCTGCACGCCCAATGTTTATATATCAGTTTGTTCGTCTCGTGTGATCATAGTTGTCACAAGAAATGTCACGATTTCGTATCATACATATATATACTACTCAAAATTTGCTAAGGATCATTTTTATTCTTCCGTATACTTTTATTAGAAATTAATTCACAATAACGCTATTAATTTCATTGATACTTCAACAATTCCACAATTTGAATCAAGTCATGAGATCACATGACCATACACTGCCCTAAATAATTTCATGTAAAATAGAAATAATGCTATTTATTTCAACAATAAATTTAGACAGAAAAAATGTGATCCTTAGCAAATGTTGAGTAGTATATCTTTTATTTCACTCAGTCCATTACATAAATATCAACATTTCAGATGTAAAACTGGTATTAACTAATTAATCCTGCCACAACTTTTGTCACTTATGCTCAGACGTGTGTGAAGGTCATGATGCTTCGTCGTTAAGTCGTTAAAACTACTCCATCAGTGCTACCTTTACCATAAACTTCGATCGTTTTTTTTACAAAAATGTGATCTACTTTTAAAATTAAAAAAAGTAATTTTAAAACTCTTCTGCGACAAGAACTACCACAATCTGACTTCTGTGATTTACAAACTTCGTAAGACCCTTAGTCAAGATCACTTTCATGCAATCTTTGTTGAAGTTGTTAGAAAGTTAATCAAAATAGTTTATGAATCATTTTGCAACGCACTTCATTTTTAGTGGTTGACCCATTCACAGTTCGCCGCGATGCTTTCCTCTTGGATTGAAAGGATCGGTAACGTTGTTTATTTTTTGTCTCCAATCTTGTCGTGTCGTGCCCTTATCAACGTAAACAATAGCTGTGTATATAACTACAGTCATAGTTATGTCACATCCGAGAAATTTAAAGTGTTCGTTTTCGGCGAGTCAGGGTTTCTGCCAGACAGTGTCACGGTAACGTAAAGATCTTTTATTTCAAGTCACGATTTCTGCTTTCTGGCATGCATATGTAAATAATGCCAACGGATGCTCTTGACAACTACGGAAGGAATGTGTATATGCAGTGTCTGCATGCCAGTCCGGTGACAAGGGGATTCTTTCAATGGACAGAAAGACTGGCCAGTGAAGGATCAGTTAAATATGAATTCAGAATTGATTTACGGAGACAAATTTATCTGGGATTAGATCTTGATAACATTCAATAAGGAACATGCAAAATTTAAAAATATCCACCACGCGGTGCATGGACAATCCAGTTCACAAAATACAGAAAAAACATTAACACACATTAATAGCTTCCATACGTTCAAGTCTACGTAAGTGCTACCTTGTTTTTAAATAAAACTTAAGTTTTGGTTGCTTTCAGATCCTTGTTTTTCCAATGTGCTTTGTATATATTTTTTTAAAATAGACGTTAAGTTCTTGTTTATATATTAAACTAACCAGCCAAATACCGGCAAAATTACACTGAAACCCCGTTTATCAAAACTCCATCCAGGTGTTCAGGTCAAGTATAGTTTTTTCCACGGGTTCTTAAAATACCCGTGTTTGAACATGCATGAAATGAATTATGAGTTGGTAACTCTTAATTCGACGCTCCCGTTTTGGCGTTTTTGCTTGGCTAGTTAAATACGTTTATATTGTGTCTACAGAGTTTGGATTCTCAAAATATGTAAGTTAATTAACATTTCAACGGTTTTGTGGAAAATAAAGGCTAAACTATTCACAAATGCTAAACATGGACTTATATTGGGATAGGGAGATTTTGTGATCCTCGGCATCACGATGTCAACTAATCTAGACAATGTGGTCGCATTAAATTATGACAGGAACATAAAAGAAATCAATTCATTGCCACAGCTTTAGTCATAAACACTACTCACCACGCTTGGGAAAAAATCACTGTAAAGCTCTACCAAAACCAAATCATTTCTTTTTCATCATTACCAAATCCATCGGAAACCTAGTTAAAGTATTACACAGCATGTAAGTTGTAATTGAATATTCTCTTGAATTCTGGATTAGAGGACGTTTGGTTGGGGATATAAAAAAGATATGGCAATTCGTTAACACATGTGCTCTTTTAAAACTAGTATTATTATTGTTTGTTTTTTTGGCATTTACAAAATATTCAAAAATAATGCGAAATTTACAACGGACTTAAACTCATTAAATTATCTGTAGTCCAAAATGAATATTCTTAATAATAACAATATATGCAGATTTTGCAATAACATGAATAATGCACCTGAAACATGCAACATCTGTGTTAGAACTGTGAAGAAGTAATATAATTCTGGACACACTTGAAGCTTATTTTACAGAAAAGCGTAATACAGCATTTGTAAGTTTAACAGAAACATATATTTTATTCGGAAATATAACATTTGACATAGTTTAGAGCAAAATAATCATGCAAGGCAAGCTTTAGTTATTTTAAAATAGGATGCAACATCATATTCCAAAGCTAAACCCTTTTAAAAGAAGTATATCTTTGTACAAAGCCGAAACACTAATAACATATAAAAATGTTGATAGGTCTTGTTACCCGACCCATTTGTCGTTATAATAATTTGATCGTAAATATACTGCAAGGAAAAAGAAACGCATAATCAAAAAAATGCCTAAACTACACTATTATACACACCTAATTCAGATATATCTCAACATGTTTTGTACAAAAAAAGTGCTACAGCTAATTACAGAAAGGACAACTCTGTCATGTAGTAGTTTTACTTTAAGTATACTTTGTTACGCAAAGACATAAATGTTGAAGTTTCGCTTGAAAAGGTCAAGCCATTTCCGTATTGTGTTTAATGTTAAGAGATTGGAAAGTTTAAAGCCTAAGTTTGCTCACCTGCTTGAGCCAAATGCGTATTCTGTCGATAATGAAACTTTAAAGGGTAACCATTGGTATGTTCGGAGCTATTTATACTTTCTTTCCGAAAGGACAGGCTTAATGTCGCTCTGTATCATTCGATTATCAGTAGCATATTAAACATACAATATAGCGGAAATACCCAGTATGCGTTTCTTTTTCCTTTCAGTATAGATACGTTGGTCTTACCATGTATGTAAGATTTTGGCAATAAAATAAGTTTTTAAATCAAATAATTTGTTTGGTGTTTTACGTCATTTTTCATCAAAATTTAGGCTGTTTATGACGATCGTTTTTTATGGTGTAGGCAGACCATTCCTGGGAAGAATCAGTACTGAATACATCCCGCCATCCGTAAGATGTTACATGTGTTACATGTACTGATCCCGCCATCCGTAAGATGTACTGATCCCGCCATCCGTAAGATGTTACATGTGTTACATGTACTGATCCCGCCATCCGTAAGATGTTACATGTGTTACATATTTCTTCATTTGATGGCCTCAGTGGAGAACAATTGTTGTAAATTGATTGTTACCATATGATATTATTATTATTATTACTGATAACAGTTAGTCTGTTTGATATAAGTTCCGATGTGTTCGGATGTGTCCGGATGTGTATGCCTACATAAGAAGTCAGGATGTGTCCTAGGAAGTCAGGATGTTTGCGGGTGTGTACGTGTACATAGGAAGTCAGGATGTGTCTGGATGTATACATGTACATAGGAAGTCAGGATGTGTCCGGATGTGACGTGTACATAGGAAGTCAGGATGTGTACGGATGTGTACGTGTACATAGGAAGTCAGGATGTGTCCTAGGAAGTCAGGATGTGTCCGGATGTGTACGTGTACATAGGTACTCAGGATGTGTCCGGAGGTGTAAGTGTACATAGGAAGTCAGGATGTGTCCGGATGTGTACGTGTACAAAGGAAGTATGTGTCCGGATGTGTACGTGTACAAAGGAAGTCAGGATGTGTCCGGATGTGTACGTGTACACAGGAAGTCAGGATGTATCCGGATGTGCACGTGTAGCTGAAAGTGTGAATGTGTACGCGAAGTCCGGTTATGTAATCTGTATCCAGAAAGAGCGGATGCGTACGTGTAGCCAGGAAGTCCGGACTTGTAACTTGTAGGTGAACCCGGAAAGTGCGGTTGTGTACGTGTACCCAAGATGTTTGGATGGATGCGTACGTGTAGCCGGAAAGTCCGGATGTGTAAGTGTAACCGGAAAGTCCGGATGTGTACGTGTTGCCAGGAAGCCCGGACTACAGCCTTAAATTGCTTATGTTTTCACAAATATCATCTGTCTAAAAAAAGTACTGGTTTTAAATACACGTAAAATATAAGTGAAAACCGTTGAAACATAACAAAATATTTAGAATTTTTCTGTTTTTTCTATATATAATTAGATGCAGAATTATGACAAGTGTAAACATAATAATTGTAGAATATGTCACATAAATCAAGCGCTACCGTCTGAAAATGCACTTGACTGCGGGTGATAATTGATATAAAGTGAATAAATTGTCAAAACTGAATGCAAAATGAAGTGAAAGATGTAATGAAATTTAATTGTCAGCAAACCATTAATTACATTTTCGAGTTCGTAAGACCTGACTTACGACATGAGGATTTCTACGAGAACCAGAAGGGTGTTTCACGGAACACCTTGCCTCCTGCCGTGTGCTTATTTCATCAAATAAAATCTAAATAAAGGGGGTATAATTCTTCATGAATTATGAAGCAATTATTTGTTCAAGATTATGAAAAGGGGAGTAACTCTGCATTGTATAATTGATAAGGAAGAACTGTATAAAGTTTCATGGCCATAGGTCAATATTTTGCCAAGTTTTGAGCCAGGTTATTGCAGCTTAATGTTTTATGAAAAATAAAAGTCAGAGTTATTGGACATGTGTAATGGTATTTGTTTGGGTAAGCTGAAGATGTGTGTGAAGTTTCGTGAAGGCTGCAGGATAAATGATGCAGGATAAAGTTTTATGAAAAGGGGCATAACGCTGCCAAATTAAAACTCACAGTTATTGGACATGTTTAATGTCATTCCTTGAGGTAAGATGAATGTGTGCGTAAAAGTTTTATGAACATAGGTCAACTACTTTTCAAGGTATGTCAGGTTGACGGACGACGACAGACGACGGACGACGGACAAAGTGAACCTTAATAGGCGGCACAAAAACGTACATATATTATTATAATAGACAGAAATGGAGTTTTTGTCTATAACCACTTGACTTATTATGCATGAAAATGTATATATGTATATATATATAACGATGTACGTATGTTTAAGCTAGATAAAATAGATGTTCTGTTCTGCTAATGACAGTGTAAGAACAAAACTCTGGATATGTGTTCAGGTCATTTTATAATGTATATGTGCCGATTAAAAGTATAGGTTTATGCAAATTTTCTTAAAATACCCGCGATCGAATACGCGTAAAATGAATTATTAGTTGGTAACTCTTAATTCGACGCTCTAATTTTAGAGTTTGGCTTGACTGTTTAAAGCCGTTGTTTATATTGTGTCTATAGAGTTTGGATTCTCAAAATAGGAAAATGGTATATATATATATAGGTGGTGCCTCTTGTTGACTACTAGTAAAGCTCATATCAGTTATGTAACAGAAATAGCATAGACGTTCCAATAAACTACCTTGTGACACACATTTTTAACATGAACTAATCTGTATTCGATTTGACAAATACGAGTAAAACCACTCCTATTATGCTCCGTTTTCTGCATACAGTATAAAATACCATGATCGATAGTATCAAAAGCTTTCTGTAAATGAACGTTGTCACCCCTGTGCTTAGAGGTTTGTGTTTTAGTTCTACTGATCGTCTGTCCGTCCGTAAAGCTTCTTTTTTTATAACGACTACTGCTCTGAAACTACTGGATGGATTTTCATTTTGATTCGGAGAAATACTTGGCTGCCAGTGGCCATCTTTGTTTACGTAGAGTTATATAGTAAAATCTTGTAGCGCCTACTCCTCCGAAACTACCTGACGGATTTTCATGAAACTTCACAGGCATGTTGCTCTTCATGTCTAGTTGATCCTAGCAATTTTTTAGATCGGACGAAAACTCAAGATGAACGTCAGGGCTAAGAATAGATTCTTAAAGAACAAGTCTGTAGCGACTATTTCTTGAAAATTATAAGTGATATTGATACGGGACTTTTTCTAAAATGATCAGCATTTAGAAGGGAACACTTGTGTCGCCTGCCGTGTGCTTATTTCATCAAGTAAAACCTAAATATAAAGTTTGAAGACAGTTTGTTGGTCCTTGTTGGTCCTTGTCGAAAATCCTTTTGATTCGACGTTAAACATGGCTACCAGCGGCCATCTTTGTTTACATAAAGTTATATAGTAAACACTTGTAGCGTCTACTCCTCTTAAACTACTTGACGGATTTCATGAAACTTCAAAGGAATGTTGCTCTTGATGTCTAATTGATACTAGCAAAACCGCCATGGCTAAAAATATTTTTTAAAAAAAACAAGTTTGTAGCGCCTACTGATATTGATATGGGACTTTTTCTAAACTGATCAGCATGACATGCTGTTGATCCAAATATTATTTTGATTCGACATTAAACATGGCCGCCAGCGGATATTTTTGTTTACATAGAGTTATATAATAAAAACTTGTAGCGACTCCTCCTCTGAAACTCCTTGACCGATTTTCATGAAACTTCACAGGAATGTTGCTCTTGATGTCTAGTTGATCCTAGCAAAATGGCAGGCCAGCCAAAAATTCAAGATCACGGTTAAAAATAGATTAAACAAGAGTTCAATGATCTTGAAGCTCTACTGATAGGTGTTTGATAGCTAGATCAGCATTCCTGTGAAGTTTCATGAAAATCCGTCAAGTAGTTTCAGAGCAGTAGTCGCTACAAGTTTTAATTATATAACTCTATGTAAAAAAAGATGGCCGCTGGCGGCCATGTTTAACGTCACATCAAATACTTTTTGACAAGGATCAACATCATGTCATACGAATCATTTTAAAAAATGTCCCATATCAATATCACTTATATTTTTCAAGAATTAGTCGCTACAAATTTGTATTTTGAAAATATGTTTTTAGCCATGGCGGCCATCTTGAATTTCCGGCCGATCTGAAATTTTGCTAGGATCAATAAGACATCAAGAGAAACATTCCTGTGAAGTTTCATGAACATCTGTCGAGTACAGAGGAGTAGTCGCTACAAGTTTTACTAGATAACTCTATGTAAACAAAGATGGTCGCTGACAGCCATGTTTAACATCGAATCAAAACAATTTTCGATAAGGACCAACATCATGTCATGTTGATCATTTTAGAAAAAGTCCCATATCAATATCACTTATAGTTTTCAAGAACAATTCGCTACAAACTTGTTTTTTGAAAATATATTTTTAGCTGTGGCGGCCATCTTTAATTTCCGACCAACCTGAAATGTTGCTAGGATCATTTAGACATCAAGAGCAACATTCCTGTGAAGTTTCATGGAATCCGTCGAGTAGTTTCAGAGGAGTAGTCGCTACAAGTTTTTACTAATTTACTCTATGTAAACAAAGACTTGTTTTCTTTTAATCTAGTTTTAGGTGTGGCGGCCATCTTGAATTTTTGGCCGACCTGACATTTTGCTAGGATCAATTAGACATCAAGAGCAACATTCCTGTGAAATTTCATGAAAATCCGTCAAGTAGTTTCAGAGCAGTAGTCGCTACAAATTTTCATTATATAACTCTATGCAAACAAAGATGGCCGCTGGCGGTCATGTTTAACGTCGCATCAAAATAATTTTCGACAAGGATCAACATCATTCCATACTGATCATTTTAGAAAAAGTCCCATATCAATATCACTTATAGTTTTCAAGAAGTACTCGCTACAAACTTGCTTTTTAAAATCTATTTTTAGCTGTGGCGGCCATCTTGAATTATCGACCAACCTGAAATGTTGCTAGGATCATTTAGACATCAAGAGCAACATTCCTGTGAAGTTCCATGGAAATCCGTTGAGTAGTTTCAGAGGAGTAGTCGCTACAAATATTTACTCAATAACTCAATGTAACAAAGATGTCAGCCGGCATCCATGTTTAACGTCGAATCAAAACGATTTTCGACAAGGACCAACATCATGTCATGCTGATCATTTTAGAAAAAGTCCCATATCAATATCACTTAGAGTTTTCAAGAAGTAGTCGCTACAAACTTGTTTTTTAAAAATCTATTTTTAGATATGGCAGTCATCTTTGATTTCACATCAACTTGAATTTTTGCTAAGATCAACTAGACTTCATGGGCAACATTTCTGAAAAGTTTCATGAAAATCCATTCAGTAGTTTCAGAGGAGTAGTCGCTACAAAAAAGTTTACGGACAGACAGACGGACGGACGACGGACACCGCACCACGGTATAAGCTCTTCTAATCTCTGACCAGTAGAGCTAAAAAAAACAACTAAATTGTAGCGACTACTTCCTGAAAACTATAGGTTGTATTGATATTGGACTTTTTCTAAAATTATCAGCGTGATATGATGTTGGTCTTTGTGCTTTGACATTAAACATGGCTGCCAGCGGCCATCTTTGTTCACATAGAGTTATATATTAACATTTTAACGACTACTCCTCTGAAACTACTTGACGGATTTTCATGAAACTTCACAGGAATATTGCTCTTGATATCTAGTTGATTCTGGCATAATTTCAGGTCGGCCAACAATTCAAAATGGCCGCCATGGCTAAAAATAGATTTTTAAAAGACAAGTTTGTAGCGACTACTTCTTGAAAATTATAAGTGATATTGATATGGGACTTTCTCTAAAATGTTGATGCTTGTCGATCATTATTTTGATTGGACATTAAACATGGCTGCCAGTGGCCATCTTTGTTTACATAGAGTTTTATTTTAAAAACTTGTAGCGAGTACTCCTCTGAAACTACTTGACAGATGTTTTTGAAACTTCACAGGCTAGTTGATCCTAGCAACATTTCAGTCAGGCCGGAAATTCAAGATGGCCGCCACGGCTAAAAATAGATTAAAAGAAAACAAGTTTGTAGCACCTACATCTTGAAAGCTATAAGTCATATCAATATGGGACTTTTTCTAAAATTATCAGCATGACATGTCGAAAATTAGTTTGATTCGTCATTTAACGTGGCTGCAGCGGCCATCTTTATTTACAGAGAGTCCTATATAAACAACTTGTAGCGACTACTCCTCTGGAACTACCTAAATGATTAACATAAAACTAAACAAAAATGGTGCTCTTTATTTATAGTTGATCCTAGCCAAATTTAGGTTGGCCGGAAATATAAAATGGCCGCCATGGCTAAAAATATATTTTTAAAAAACTAATTTGTAGAGGCTACTTCTTGAAAACTATCAGTTATATTGATTTGGGACTTTTTCTAAAATGATCAGCATGACATGATGTTGGTTCTTGTTGAAAATTGTTTTGATCTGACATTAAACATGTCTGTCAGTGGCCATCTTTGTTTACATAGAGTTATATAGTAAAAACTTGTAGCGACTACTCCTCCGAAACCACTTGACAGATTTTCATGAAACTTCAAAGGAATGCTGATCTAGCTATAAAAAGAGGCCCAACAGGGCATGTGAACGCTCTACTGGCTAACATGGCTCTTATAACATCAATGAAGCAAGTGACTGTCATTTACGTTTTTTTGAAAGTTTTGGGCAAAATACAGCTTTTTAACTAAATCAAGGGCCATAACTAAAGAATCTGGTAAAGTTTGGTAAAGATCAGATGAAAAATGAAGGCCTTACCGTATTAACGAGGCATAATATAGCAGTTTTAACTAAATCAAGAGCCATAACTCCTCTGGTCCGACTGGTCCAACATGGAGCTGAATATATATATATATATATATATATATATATATATAT
>JAWPHD010006920.1:0-95000 GCA_037043455.1 Cyrtodaria siliqua | reverse complement strand
GACACATAGCAAACGCTAGTGTGAATGTCAACAAATACTGAAAAGGGTATCCCCTGAAAGCAACAAACACAAACAAGAGAGAAAAATAGCAGAATCGCTATTATTAAGTCTGTTCAGGAGAGGTAATATAATTTGCAACACCTATCACGAACCTAGAACCGGTTTTAGCTGTATTTTACTTTAATACACAAAGATTGAGCTTGATGATCCCAAAGGACTAATAGGCTAAGTAATAACACATCTGATTCGAAGTCGGTGCGACTTTTTTCAGCCCCCACGCAGCACTAAACAAACGTTTGAATGTCAATAAATACAGAAAATGTCATGCTGATGGCGATGGACATTGTAAAATGTTTATGCCTTAATAAAAATTTTGAATTGAATTGAAAATTGATATTCTCGCGGAGCAATATGCCGTAACAGTGTGAAAAGTGCAAGAAGTGCCGGAATAACGTCGTCAAATATTAATTATTGACAGTGAGTGTAATTATGTAGCTGTTTTAATTGGTGTTAACCAAACAAAGGCTATATATGGACATTTCACACCTACGAAATATATTATCCCCTTAAAACGTCAATCACCGAAACAAGCTGTCAACCTATGTGATCTGAATAAAAAATTCCATTTATTCGAAGTGGGTTCGAAACAGAATCAAACTATCTGATTTAAGATAAGTTATTAATAAAATCATCTCATAAATCAATTTCAAGCGTCCGATAAGTGGCTCATAGACAACATAGAAATGTCAATTGTTTTTTGTTGTCATATTAAATATGCGTCGATGGCATCCCAGTACTAAGCAGCTGTTTGAAAATGAACATATATACTACTTTATATTTTAAAGATGGTTTTGTCAATTGCAATTCATGATACTGTTTTTTGGTTTTGTGTGTGTGTGTGTGTTTTGTTAGAAATTACCTATTTTTTGTCGACGTGCCGTAAAACTCCATTCCTTCATTCATTGTTAAAAAGTCATGCGTTTAAACTAATAACGCTGTAAGCAGGCTAGGCGGTGCCATTTTAACTTCCGGGGAATTTATTTGAATTCGAAATATGGGTTCTAAATTAAGTTTATATATGCGTAAGAGAAATGCGTATGTAAAGAGTAAAGTAATTTTACGTTTCACTAAAGTGGCATAATTGTGTACGAGGCCTTTTGCGTCTGATATCTAGTTTCAGTTGTACCATTGGTCAAGTCGTGGAGAGCGTATATTATAACCTTTTATTGGGAAGTTTGACATCAATTGACATCAATTGACTCGTTCACTAGCTTGCAGTGGGGAAAATGGCGATATTAGACAGTTCGGTTTGCTGAGATGGGCGTTTTCACGGGCTTTTGAGGTAGTCAAATTATGTACTGTGTTTTACTCTACCAAATCGTATTCATGGAGGCCGCCATCTTGTACTGTACTGTTGATATACTTCCGGTGCAATATATTCTAGCAATCGATTATGTCTGAGTAAGTGGACAACGATGACATACTAAATAAACTATAATGGACTATAATGGAGATAGTGACACTACTATATATTTAATATACGTAAGAGTGAACATCGAACCACGAGGTGAAACCATATGATGACGTGTTACGTGTATTTTGTTTACAGTGGAAGGAGACGCCTGTCTATATAATGATACATATGTAACAAAAGTAGGTATACAAATGTATGAAAGGAGAAATTTGGAAATCGTCGAACACAGTAAATACAAAAAAATATTGCAGGCTCGGTTTGATTGAGACTGTTCATGAGCGGTAGTGAAAGGTGCTTGCTACCGTTCACGCCCTCTAGCCCTCTAGCCCCGGGTTGAGCAGAACTCAGTATTTAAAATGCCAATAGTACATACATTTGACCATCCCGAAGATGGTGAACGAACCTTCAATGCGGTATTTTCACACCATTCCATGGCCAGCGGCGTATGGGGCCCAGTTTCTAACAAAACGCGTTGCCCTAAACAATAAAACAATGGGCGAAATAAACAAAATGGAATTTAGCTGGAAGCAGAGGTTATAAAGCCTGCGTATCACAGATTACAGCCCAAAGACTAAATTAAAAAGCAGGCAGCATATCCTAAGGGTGATTAAACATTACTAAGAACTTTAAAGGCTGGAGTAGTGGAACCACCTATTCGAAATTCAAGTAAGAAATCAAAAGTATTTGAAAATGTACCACCGATACCTGTAAAGATCTCCAAAGTTCGTAATGAATAACAGTTCTGATTGCAAGCACGGGGAGACGTTTTACCGCCGCCACACTGCACAGGCAACGCTACTATGATATATATAAACAAGAGGGCCAAGATGGCCCTAAATTGATCACCTGAGGATCTTTGCAATGATGAAAAAATTGTCCTCTCGCAAATGCTGATTGAAAATGTTTTTAAGCCTTTCCTTATGTAAGTCTATGTAAAAACATGCACAATCTCTACATACAAACGTTGGACCCAGGGGTTGCAGCCATCTTTTGACCGCAGGGACTTCAAATGAGCAAACTTGATAGACAAGGGGTTAGCGATCATTAATAATAATAAAGAGCAAGAGAATAAGAGGGCCTATGAATGCTCTACAAGCTAAAATAGCTCTTATAGCAGCAAGGGGTTTCATCATTAAATTCCTTTCAATACCTTTTTTACAAGTGCAAAACACAACAACACCCTCAACCGAAATTTAAACCCACAACTTCATGCTAACAATTTAAAAGAAGATTTTTTAAGTTTTCCCTGTATATGTCTATGTAAAACATGCACAATCGTTATATACAAACTTTAGAAAAATTAAAAAAACGAAAAACGAATCCAAACAGGAAACAATAATAAAAATGAAGAATTGAAAAAAAAAAAAAAAAAAAGTTTACCTCCAGTGGCCCTATTTTTCTATGGTGGCCATCATGGATATCAAGTTTAACCTATTTTAACAAATTTGAAAAACATTCATCTAAGGATCATCCATGTGAAGTTTGGTCAAAATTGACCAAGCTGTTTCTGAGAAGAAGATATTTTGAAGATTATCTCTATATGACCTATATCAGTCTATGTAAAACATGTGACCCCTGGTGCAGGGCCAAATGTGACCTCAAGATCACCATTTGAACACGCTTGGTAGAGGACCATAAGCTTAATAGTAAATGCAAAATATTAAACCTCTGGCTCTTGTAATTTCAGAGAAGCAGATTTTTTAAGTTTTTCCTATATAAGTCTATGTAAAACATGCAAAATCTTTATATATACACTTTAGAAAAAATAAACAAAAGAAAAACGCAACCAAACAGAAAACGAGAATAAAAATGAATAAAATAAAAAATTAAAAAATAAAAGTGGGATTTGAACCGATTTAGTAAAGATCGGGTGAAAAATGAAGGCCCTATCATCTTAACAAGGCAAAATATAGCATTTTTAAATAAATCAAGGGCCATATCTCCGCTGTAACTGGTCCGATCTGACTGGTTGAAAAAAAATGAATTAAAAAATAATAATATTTGTTTTTCTCTAAACGAAAACATATAATAGTAATATAAAAAAATGTCAGATTAAAAAAGAAGGCCCTATCGTATTAACGAGGCAAACTATAGCGTTTTTAACGAAATCAAGGGCCATAACTCCGCTGTTACTGGTCCGATATGGCTGGTTTTCGGTTTTGTCCGAGCTTTCATTGATATTAACAATCTGGTACAGTTTGGTAAAGATCGGATGAAAAATGAAGGCCCTATCGTATTAACGAGGCAAAATATAGCATTTTTAACTAAATCAAGGACCATAACTCTGCTGTTATTGGTCCGATCTGGCTGGTTTTCGAACTTGTCCGAGCTTTCATTGACATTAACAACCAAGTAAAGTTTGGTAAAGATCGGATGATGGCCCTATCATCTTAACGAGGCAAAATATAGCATGTTTAACTAAATCAAGGGCCGTAACTCCGCTGTTACGGTTCCGATCTGGCTGGTTTTCAAACTTGCCCGAGCTTTCATTGATATTAACAATATGTCAACATTTTGTAAAGATCGGATGAAAAATAAAACCCTATTGTCTTAAAGAGGCAAAATATAGCGTTTTTAACTAAATCAAAGGCCATAACTCCGCTGTTAACGGTCCGATTTAGCTGGTTTTCGAACTTGTCCGAGCTTTCATTGATATTAACAATCTGGTAAAGTTAAGTAAAGATCGGATGGAAAATTAAGGCCCTATCGTCTTAACGAGACAAATTATAGGTTTTTAACTAAATCAAGGGCCATAACTCTGCTGTTACTGGTCCGATATTGCTAGTTTTCGATCTTGTCCGAGCTTTCATTGATATTAACAATCTGTTTAAGTTTGGTAAAGATTGGGTGAAAAATGAAGGCCCTATCGTCTTAACGAAACAAAAGTTAACAGACGACGGACGACGGACGGACGGACGACGGAAGACGGACAACTCGCCATCCCATATGCTCTACTGACCCTAAAATCACATACCATCACTCATCGTCGTAACATTTCGGGAAGGCGAGGTAGCAGTGGCACCAGGAACTCTTTTCGAGGCAAGTAGAAATTGCCTAAGAGGAGAAAGATCGACGTTCTCGAAATCTGGAGCTGAAATTTGCAGATCGCCATTCTGGCGGAAACAGTCATGGACGGAGCCGATCACAGCCTGATCAGTCGCCCGTACCCGAAACTGGACTACGACAAACTAAACAGAATAGAATAGAATAGACAATGATAAACAGGAAGTCTAGGAGGAATTTTAAAAATAGACGTGAATCAGTATCACGTGACGAAAGACCTGACCCCGAACGGATGACGTCACAAACAAAATGTCGGCGCCCACGGAAGAACAAATGCTGCAGCACCACAAGGAGAAATCCGCCTATTTCGGCAAGAAATGCGCGACATGCAGGCTAATTTGGCGGAGCGGAGCTTTCAAGGCGCATGAACGTGTCTGATACTGATCAGGTTATTTCTAATGTTTTTGACAGAAATACGGCCTCGGAAACACAAGATGAGGCCCTGAAAACTCCACGTAGTGCTTCTATCGCGCTACGCCGGCCAGCTGACGATCTCTCGGCGGTTGATGTCATTCCTCCAAAATTAAAGAATGACATTGCCACACACAGACACGTGAATTTAGCAATTCGTGATTTTCCATTGCAGAGATGTTGAGATTTTATTTGATTTGATGTTCAGTAGGTGATACAATTTATGTTACTCGGTTTTTATTCTTAGGTTCTAAATCTTTGGCAGAGTAAAAAATTATAATTTTCAATATTTTGATTTTAAAAGATACATATATTGAATCAATATGCATGAAATATGCAGGGTTTTAAAATAATCACACCGTAAATATCTTAATTTTAACAGTAACATTGGTTAAACATCAAGGATAAAGATCGAGTTTATCAACTACCAGAATGTATTGGTATGTCATTTCTGGTCACTGATTGGTCAGTTTTTTATGAATGCTGCTCATCACTGGCATGGACGAGTTCCGAGCAGCGTTCGAATGTGTGAAACAGAGACTTACAGGAGGAAGGAACTAGATAGCTATAGCGACTTGATCGATGGCATGTACCGTAATGCCTCCTCAAGAAAGGCAGACCAATATGAACTGTTGAAAACTCCAGTGGATTGGGGTTCCTGCAACACCAAACAAATTGTCAGAGCTCTATCTCGCGTAGACGAAACAGGGTTTTATTAAGCGAATAGTAGGAGTACGTGTTCTAAATATATCGCTTTATCTTTCATTTTAATGGTTAATCAGCAGGTTATATATGTCTTTTAGAAGTCACGAGTGTTCTCAGTGCTTCTACTCTTAAATAGGGTTTATTGAAGAAGAACGAGTGTTCATAGCACTTCTTCATATGGTCTATGTTAGGCTTCGCCACTGCATCAAGGTTATACCGGTTTTTTAGAAGTCGTGAGTGTTCTCAGTGCTTCTACTCTCACATATGGTTAATTGAAGGAGTACGGGTGTTCATAGCACTTCTTCATATGGTCTATGTTAGGCCTAGCCACTTCATCAATGCTTACATTTATAAGTCACGATTCAGAGTGATTCTAGTTTTATCATGTTCAATGAACTTGAAGTATGAGTGTTCTTAGTACTTCTTAAAATGGCTAATGTTACTATCACGATTTTATATAGACATTTGGAAAGACGGTATGCATCCTACTACAGGGTCTTCATCGCCATCAGCAGCCTGGATTCATAAACTGGCATCAGAACTACCGAGTCAAGGAACACATAATTTTGTAAACCATTAAACTATGAAGTACGAGTGTTGCTAGTATGGCTATTGTTAGTAATTTACCATCTTACACAATTACTTTGAAAAAAAAACAGTATGTGTTTTAAATAAAATAACTCCATGGCCATCAGCATTCAGGATTCATAAACTGTCATAACAACTACTGACATAATTAACATAATTAAGGAAACATAAAACTGTACATACTGTTAATGCTCTGACATGTATCTCACAAAGAGGAAGACATTTTACTTAAGGGTTTAATATATGAACCTTTGTCTAAGTCAGGGTAATAATCAACATGTAATCACGTAACGTTATTTATCATGTAACACTACTCATCATGTAAGGAGTTTGAACTTGTATTACAATCTGTAGACATGATGTTGAACTTATTATTATTTAAATTTGTATATTACATGCCGAAACGTAGTTGTATCGAACATGTACATATTGGCGGTATTACCTCAACATAGTTATCTGCAGGAGACATCATATTTCTGCTACCTGCCATAGTAGGCTAATGCATATGTCGCATATTGTCTGCCATCATCGATTTGCATCCATTGCCTGTAGTTTGAATTCTATGGAAAATATCCAAGGCCTAACATTTGCTGTCATAGACCATTGCATCTGTAGCCCACAATCCGCCATTGCATGCGGCAAAAATAGGCTAATACATCCGTGGCCCGTTGTCTGCCATTCATAGACTCATGCATCAATAACCCGTTGCCTGCCATCGTAGGTCAATGCATCCATTGCCCGCTGTCTGCCATCATAGACTAATGCAGCCATCGAAGACTAATACATTCATAGCCCGTTGCCTGTCATCGTAGGTCAACGCATCCATTTTCCGCTGTCTGCCATCGTAGACTCGTGCATCGATAGCCCGTTGCCTGCCATCGTAGGCAAATGCATCTATAGCCCGCCACAGGTCTTCGTATGTCAAGGCATCCATTGCCCGCTGTCTGCCATCGTAGACTCATGCATCCATAGCCCGTTGCCTGTCATCGTAGACCAATGCATCCATTGCCCGCTGTCTTCCATCGTAGACTCATGCATTCATAGCCCGTTGCCTGCCATCGTAGGCCAATGCATCCATTGCCCGCTGTCTGCCATCATAGACTAATGCAGCCATCGTAGACTAATGAATTCATAGCCCGTTTCCTGCCATCGTAGGCCAATGCACCCATTGTCCGCTGTCTGCCATCGTAGACTCGTGCATCGATAGCCCGTTGCCTGCCATCGTAGGCAAATGCATCTATAGCCCGCCACAGGTCTTCGTATGTCAAGACATCCATTGCCTGTGGTCTGCCATAGAAGACTTGTGCATATGTATTCCGCGAGTGATACATTGTCGACTGCCTTTCGGAACAATTGCCGCCATCATATGCATTTGTTATCGTAGACTAATGAATCCATAGCCCGTTGCCTGCCATCGTAGGCCAGTGCATCCATTGCCGGCTGTCTGCCATCGTAGACTAATGCAGCCGTCGTTGACTAATGCATTCATAGCCCATTGTCTGCCATTGTAGGCCAATGCATCCATTGTCCGCTGTATGTCATCGTAGACTCATGCATCCGTAGCCCGTTGTCTGCCATCGTAGGCAAGTGCATCTATAGCCCGCCGCAGGTCTTCGATTGGTCTGCCATAGAAGACTTGTGCATATGTATTCCGCGAGTGATACATTGTCGACTGCCTTTCGCAACAATTGCCGCCATCATGTGCATTTGTTGCTCGTTTTTTTCCAGCTATATTAACACTTACTTATTCAGAACAATTGTTATTACACTTGACCAGGTTTCTACACATTTGTTATCCATTATAAGGCGGTGGGGGAAGGGGGGAAGGGGGGGGGGGGGGCTCTTCGTTCAGTCCACCTTTGAGTGACTTCACTCGTTTTGGTCGCTATATAACCTTAGTTATTTATGCGCCCCCAAAAAAGGTGTAGAATAGAACTGATTCTGACACATTTCCAATCGTGTCGTATATTTAACTCTATACGGACTGATTATCCTTATCAGCTCTATTCTGCAGTTTATGTATACACAACCATGCTGCCGCATACCCTTTCATCTATCTAACGCTTGTCATCTTCAGCCTAGTAAACATGCAACCATGACCCGTGTCACTTTCGAGTACACCGCTACCTCGGTTCCTACAACTGCCTCAGCCTCTGTTTACACGAGCTGCCTCACATCCGGTTTCACTGCAACCACCCTCGGCCTATGTTTACACGAGCTGCCACTGGCCTCGGATAACACGAGCTGCCTCACACCCAGGTTCACTGCAACCTCCCCCGGCCTTTGTTTACACGAGCTGCCCCAGGCCTCGGTTAACATGAGCTGCCTTAGTGAGTGCAGGTCTCACTGTCCTTGGTCATGGTTGCCTCGGTCTGGTTGCCTGCTTGCCATCATGGTGGACGGTACTTGTGGAGCCCCCATATGCCAAAAAATATATATATAGAAATGCTGATTCGTTAAGTTAGATGTTAATGTAATAAAATTTATACTACACAAGACCCAAGTGTCCATCTCTGTTTAAGCCCATCAGGTTCTTTAAAATAGGTCATCCAGAAACCGAGAGGTGTCATTAAAGGCTTCACTAACACCTGCCCGGGTATCTGGTGAAAGACTCAACATGAACTCGATTAATACAGTAATGTTACTTTAAAAAGGTATACAGGTCAAACAGTAAATGTCACAGTCGGCCAAAAAGACGCTTCAAAACAAACAACCACTAAATGGTTGACAACCAGGTTCTAAGGTGACCAACATTCACATTTACCATATTGTATAACATATTAGACATCATTAAAAGGCAATCCGACACAAAGATAATCAAGTGTATGTGAAAATGTTTTTTAAAAAAGCTATAGAAAGCCACAAAACCAGTATTCAATCAGAGCAACAAGAGGATAACCTGTTAATTAAGGGCACGACGCGACACTATTGGAGACAAACATCAAACGTCGGGATTTATGTAGAGGTCATGATAGGGTCCACAATCTGTTCAGTCATAGCATAATCAAAAAGGAAAGCATAGTGACGCTCTGTAAATTGGTAAACCACAAAACATGAAGTGCGTTGCAAAATGATAGGGTCATAACCACTTTTGAACAGCTTTTAAAAGTTTAAAATAAAGAATCGTGGAAGTGATTATGACCAAGGGTAGAAATATGAATATACTTGGATAATAGTAACAGTAACCCCGTCTGAAGTTATAAAGTTCATCAAAAACCGTGTGAACTGTGTGATTCCTGGTGTCACAGGATGACCTTAGTGGTTGGGCTAACTCAGGAAAGAATCAATGACGGTGAATGCATTTACATAAGTTTAATGCAACTTTTAAAATATGTTTAATATATAAACAATTATCTAAAAAAACAAGCGAATACACAAATGAACTATGAAAAGAATGTTCTCCTGAACGTTTAAGACGTTCTTAGTATTGTTATAAATACTGAATGTCTAAGACACTAAAGTGTTGTTAAAGCTATAACAATGTTGATCTAGCGCGATAACTGTGATGCGCGAGAGCTCATGAAGATGATGATGCGCGAATTCAATGGATGATTGTCATCAAATGCCTTCTGTAAGGGTTGATGACGCGATGCAATGATAGTTAATCTCCACTGAGATTGTGAATGATATTCCTCCAGTGAGGACTGGTAACGGGCCCACCTTGTGTCCCGGGGGTTGTCGTTAGTAAAACCTGGCTGCGCAGGTACGGGGACCGTCTCCACCGCTTGTAACGTTAGTCGTGGAAGCTTAGCTCCACTCCTGGATATCCAAACCTAGATGGCTTACTCCAACCCTGGATGGCTTATATCCTGGATGGCTTATATCCTGGATGGCTTATTTCCAACCCTGGATGGCTTATATCCTGGATGGCTTATATCCTGGATGGCTTATTTCCAACCCTGGATGGCTTAGGCTGTAATTATACATACGTTTTAGATGTCGGTTGACAAACATAACACTCTTGCATAATTATCATTACCCAAACAAATCATTATTCAATCAATATATGTAAGCTGTACTAATGATTAGTAGCAATGTATACATATTCTACAACGCCATGTATACGCTATGTACGTCGCTGTTAATCAATGCCCTTAATACATGTAATATAAACATGATCAAATTACTCATATATTACACTCACTGAGTTATGCATGCACGCATTTATTCTTGTCACTCATCTCATTGTTAACTAATGTTAACAATCGTGTATTACAATCACTGAATTATACGCCAACGTTAATTAATGCACCTATTATCCACTGTTATCAAATTAATATTGTTTTACAATTAATGATCAATTACCATAATTACATCTAATAAAGTCACTTCAAATCATATGCTAGTCTAAAGTTATGTTTGAGAAACATCAATGCTAACCGGATGTCGTAACCGCCAAACAAGATGGCGCCGCCCACTGAATACAAATATACGATAAAAGTTTGATAAAACTACTAACCACATGTTGCCTGTGAAATTTGCCGTCCAATCTCTGTTCCAACAAAGTACTATCGATTATCCCGGCGATAGCTAGAAGACAATGGCATTTATAGCAAACATTACGCCCAAATCATTATTTCCCCCGTTCAGTCCGTGACAAACGTGGCTAAATCTACAGTATTGAATCAACACGAGAGGCCCCTTATACAATTTTGCCGTTTAAGGAAAATTTACCTATACGTTTACATGCATTAGCACAAAACTAAACTTATGACACGGCCTCTCTGGCGGCCACTTAAAATGTGCACGCTTTTACGTGTTACATGAATAGATCATGAATATGGTGAAATTGTTTCAACTCGAACAATAGATTTTGGGTGTAACCGATACAAGAGCTATATACGACCAGTACGCTCTACCCGTGACATTTTGTGACAACATCTCCCCACTTAAAGAAAGTGCTACACTTTTAAAATTCAACAAAATGATAATTAATATTTACACGTTAAGAAACTATTAATTCTTCTGAGCAAATGAGCGACAAAACGTACAAGCTGATCGCTCAATCGCTTAAGTATATAAATATTACTACCGAGGGATGCAACCTTCAGCCAGTACAACGACCGTCTTCCGGAAAACATCCACTGCAGTTATAACCCAACTATAATATGTAATTACAATTTGAACACTATTCTACAATTGTACACTACCCTGTCGTAACATATACTACTATTGTACAATACACTGCAATACACTATTGTATTAAACCGGTCATTATGTGCGGCGACTTAAATAGTCTGCCCCAATATTGTCCTTTCCACGGTCTATTACACCGACTCTACTGTTGCTAATAACACTACTTCCTGTCACTACAAGAACTCCAACTTTACACATTACATCCATCGCATTACCAGTATACTGTTTGCGAAATGGAGTAGGGTCTCTCGTTTCCCTAATCGGCTTTGCTAAAGTGTGCTTAAAGCTACACTGCACTACATCTGTTGGTCTCGACTTATCGGACCGAACAGTACTACACTCAGAGTCTAAACGACTTACCTCTCGTTTCTCTGCTACACTAAGCATGCCCAATATGTCTACATCGGCTGCTGTTTCCTTACCTACACTAGTGGGAGAATATGTGGGACTAGTGTCCTCACTACTGTCTTCCTCACTATCCTCAATAACTGCAACATTAACTACATTTAATACCCCTTGTTGCACATTATCGGTTCTACTGATATACTCTTTCAGCATATTCGCATGAAAAGTCTTTAACTTTCCGTTTATCTCGATACGGTAATCCATAGTGTTCACTATCCCTCTAACGTAAAACGGACCTTTCCATTGTAATAACAACTTGTTATTGTCGGTCGGGAGTAACAGTAACACCTGGTCATCTATCTTAAACTTCCTAGCTCTAGCTTTCTGGTCATAGTAGCGTTTATACTTGGTACTTGCCTTAACTAACTGACTTTGAGCTATCTTACAAGTCTCCTCTAGTTTCTCCTTCAGATCTAAAACATACTGATATGTAGTCTTAACCTCATCACTATCTACTTCACCTGCCCACATCTCTCTAAGAATCCTCATGGGACCTCTAACTGACCTACCGTACAATAACTCAAACGGTGAAAATCCTAAACTCTCTTGTGGAACCTCTCTAAATGCAAACAATAAAGCATTGAGATACTTGTCCCAATCTTTGGGTCTCTCGGTACACATACGCCGTAACATTTGCTTTAACGTCCCGTTAAATCGTTCGACTAACCCGTTACACATAGGGTGATATGGTGTTGTCATGATTTGACGCAAAGACAATAACCTGCTTACTTCAGCCATAAGTTCTGACGTAAACTGTGACCCACAATCAGTCAGCATTTCCTCTGGTACACCTAGCCTACTGAACATATCAACTAATGCCTCAGCTACTCTCTCAGTTTCAATTGAGGGCAATGCTACTGCCTCCGGATACCTAGTTGCATAGTCTACCATGGTCAAAATGTACCTATTTTTCCTATCCGACACTGGAAAAATTGGTCCAACTATGTCTACGGCTACCCGCTTAAATGGTGTATCTATCAGTGGCATCTGACCTAAATGTACTTTGGTCACTCGACCTTTTGGTACTGTCCTTTGGCATACATCGCAGGACCTACAATACCTAGTTACATCTCCGCTAACGCCTGGCCAATAAAATTCTGCCAATACTCTATCTGACGTTTTCTTTACGCCCAAATGACCTCCCATAATCGACTCATGAGCTACCTTAAGCACTGTCGTTCTATACTGGGTAGGAACCACTAATTGGTGAAACTGTCTACTACCACTATCTTCAAATTCTCTGTACAATAACCTATTCTTATGTACAAACTTACAACTACCGGACCCTTTACACTTCTTCACTACACCATCCTTGGCCTTCACCTTACAAGGACCTAATGACTCGTCTTGAGTTTGTGCTTCTATAAACTCCGCTTTAGATATGTCACCTACGGCTGCAGGAACCTTTAATTTTCTATAAGCCTGAGCTTGCTTCTGAACCTGCGCTCTAGTCTCTACGGCATTACTTATGCTACTTCTAAAATCGGACATTACCGGAAGTGCTGAACCATCTATGTTCCCTATCGTTAAATCATACATCGGGTCATCCATACATAGTGCCTCTGTAGTCCCTTTAAAGAAAGGTGTATCTACATCTATTCTCGCTATTGGCACGTGCTCTACCGACTTATTTAGCAACATACACGGTGACTGTTTACCTACCAACTGGTCATCCGTAACTAAACTACGCCTAACTACCACACCTGTACAACCTGTATCCCTCATTACAATTACGTCCGTGCCATTCACTCTACCATCTGCCGTTGGAAGATTTGCATACGGAAAGAGACATGTTCCGATCTTCGTCATTACACCATCCGCTTTAACACAACAGCTACTACTCTCGGTTTTAATAACCGGACTATTACTACCTCTGCCTCTACCTCTACCTCGGTTTTGACCACCTCGACCTCTACCGAAATTCCATGGGTTGTTAAAACCTTGGTTCTGATTCCCTACATTGTTGTCCACTCTACTATTGTCACTAAAGTTGTCTACGACAGCGGACACTTTCACCGCTTTCCTACACTCATGTGAAGCATGATTCCCATTACAGTGACGACAACGAATAAAAGGTCTACCTATGTTACCACTATTGCTACCTCCTCTAGCACCCATCGAACTTCCTCCACCTCTATAGTTTCCACTCTGGCCTTTCTGTTTATGATCGTCCCCTTGCCTATCTCTAAAAGTTCTGTCTTTCGACACTACATTATGAGCTCCACCTCTAGCCTCGGCAAACTGATCTGCTTGAGTTGCCATTTCATTTACATTAGTTAGTTTTCTTTCTTTAAGAAATAAGAACAGATCTCTACTACAAACATTGAATAGCTGGTCCCGCAACAAGAAATCTATGAGGCCCTGATAAGTCTGCGCTACCTTCCCTAACTCTAACCACCTATCTAAGTAATTTCTAGACCGACTAATAAACTGAATAAATGACTCGCCTTTCTCAGGCAGACAAGCTCTAAATCGCTTTCTAAAACCTTCTTCAGTTAGCTCAAATCTCTTTAAAAGAGCATCCTTTAACTTGTCATAGTCAAGAGCATCTACACTAGGTAATCTAGAAAATACATCTAAGGCCTTGCCTCTTAATAACGCACTTAAATGAACTGCCCACTTATCTTTGGTCCATTCCTGTAACTCAGCATAACGCTCGAACCGTAACAAGTAACTGTCCATGTTATCTTTGTCAGCATCAAAGTATGGTAACTTCGAACCTTTTAACTTCCCAGAATAACTATCTTTCCCTTCAGTTTTACTTTCCTTACTATGTGTCTTAGCTGCTTCCAACTCTAAAGCTAACTTATGCTCAAACTCTTTTTGCTCCCTTTCCATTATCATCTTAGCCTTAGCTAGTCTACCATCTGTTTCGAACCTCTCATGTTCTAACTCTTGCTTCTCCTTTACTATTCTACTTTCTAATTCTACCTTCTCTTTATCATCATCTCGCTTCTCTTTAGCTAACCTAGCTTCTAATTCTAGCTTCTCTGTGGCTAGTCTACTTTCTAATTCTACCTTCTCTGTGGCTAGTCTACTTTCTTCATCTCGCTTCTCTTTAGCTAACCTACTTTCGAATTCTAGCTTCTCTTTAACTAGTCTACTTTCTTCATCTCTTTCCTGCTTTGCTAATTCTCTTTCCTTAAGTCTAAATTCCCTTTCCCTAGCCTGTTCGTCTTTAACAAAGGTTCTAAGCTCCTCTCCAGCATACCCTAACTCCTTTCCCATTTCCGTAAGATCCTTTATGGACGTCATGTCTATGGACATTGTGGACTACTAACTACAATAATTACAATACACACGTCACTAATAATTCTACTCACCTAACTACTAATGGTAAGTCACTGTGTCCTCAGTAAATACCTGGGCATCATCATAGGACAAGTTACATACACATTTGTACTAGCGCTAACTACTAACGGTTATGTATAGATAGTATCTAGCTTCCACAAAACATATACACTACATAAAATATCTATATTTGATATTGGACATAAACCTTAAACCATCATAGAAATGTGCATAACATGTACATGTATATTTACTTCTCCCATTAATAAAAGTATACTCGAGTGTCACAACATGAGTAGAACGTCTTGTTCGCCAACCTAATTGGATACTATGTGTATATCAAGGGAGGTAAAACAAACACCCAAATTATTGAGCAAAAGTGCCTCAGACCCACTCGTGTAGACCACTGCGACCTCGCGCCAAGGAAAGAACGGACAAAACAACAGTTTGGACTCACCCTACCCTTGTCGTGTCTTGACCTGTCTTCCAAGCTGTGGCCGTGATCGTCGACAGTCGCCTTGATGGATCAGAGGGTGGTACACAATTCTAAAATAATAAGTAGAGATTTAGTATATCATAATAAAGATCACTTATTGATTCTTTCCCTCCGTAGTCGCCCAAAATCCCACTACTCTGAAAACCAGTTGTCACAGGATGACCTTAGTGGTTGGGCTAACTCAGGAAAGAATCAATGACGGTGAATGCATTTACATAAGTTTAATGCAACTTTTAAAATATGTTTAATATATAAACAATTATCTAAAAAAACAAGCGAATACACAAATGAACTATGAAAAGAATGTTCTCCTGAACGTTTAAGACGTTCTTAGTATTGTTATAAATACTGAATGTCTAAGACACTAAAGTGTTGTTAAAGCTATAACAATGTTGATCTAGCGCGATAACTGTGATGCGCGAGAGCTCATGAAGATGATGATGCGCGAATTCAATGGATGATTGTCATCAAATGCCTTCTGTAAGGGTTGATGACGCGATGCAATGATAGTTAATCTCCACTGAGATTGTGAATGATATTCCTCCAGTGAGGACTGGTAACGGGCCCACCTTGTGTCCCGGGGGTTGTCGTTAGTAAAACCTGGCTGCGCAGGTACGGGGACCGTCTCCACCGCTTGTAACGTTAGTCGTGGAAGCTTAGCTCCACTCCTGGATATCCAAACCTAGATGGCTTACTCCAACCCTGGATGGCTTATATCCTGGATGGCTTATATCCTGGATGGCTTATTTCCAACCCTGGATGGCTTATATCCTGGATGGCTTATATCCTGGATGGCTTATTTCCAACCCTGGATGGCTTAGGCTGTAATTATACATACGTTTTAGATGTCGGTTGACAAACATAACACTCTTGCATAATTATCATTACCCAAACAAATCATTATTCAATCAATATATGTAAGCTGTACTAATGATTAGTAGCAATGTATACATATTCTACAACGCCATGTATACGCTATGTACGTCGCTGTTAATCAATGCCCTTAATACATGTAATATAAACATGATCAAATTACTCATATATTACACTCACTGAGTTATGCATGCACGCATTTATTCTTGTCACTCATCTCATTGTTAACTAATGTTAACAATCGTGTATTACAATCACTGAATTATACGCCAACGTTAATTAATGCACCTATTATCCACTGTTATCAAATTAATATTGTTTTACAATTAATGATCAATTACCATAATTACATCTAATAAAGTCACTTCAAATCATATGCTAGTCTAAAGTTATGTTTGAGAAACATCAATGCTAACCGGATGTCGTAACCGCCAAACAAGATGGCGCCGCCCACTGAATACAAATATACGATAAAAGTTTGATAAAACTACTAACCACATGTTGCCTGTGAAATTTGCCGTCCAATCTCTGTTCCAACAAAGTACTATCGATTATCCCGGCGATAGCTAGAAGACAATGGCATTTATAGCAAACATTACGCCCAAATCATTATTTCCCCCGTTCAGTCCGTGACAAACGTGGCTAAATCTACAGTATTGAATCAACACGAGAGGCCCCTTATACAATTTTGCCGTTTAAGGAAAATTTACCTATACGTTTACATGCATTAGCACAAAACTAAACTTATGACACGGCCTCTCTGGCGGCCACTTAAAATGTGCACGCTTTTACGTGTTACATGAATAGATCATGAATATGGTGAAATTGTTTCAACTCGAACAATAGATTTTGGGTGTAACCGATACAAGAGCTATATACGACCAGTACGCTCTACCCGTGACATTTTGTGACACCTGGACACGAGGGGTAAAATCCTCTCGAATTCATGTTCATTTTGTCATTTTTGTCGTGTTCGTTAAAGGTCTTCATTACCCCCACCGTACTGTTTCACGTGCTACTTGAGTGGTGGCAAAAACAATGAAAACTGGAGTGTTTACAACAGATTGTGCAGTAACTTTGCAGTCCTGAAAGTGATAAGGACTATGTCCATTCTTAGTTTTACCTTTATGTAAATGGAGACTGGGCATGGAATGGTCATTCCGGATGGCACCGTATAACCATTTTGTGTTGGCGCATCGTAAAACCCATTTAGATTAACTCAAAACAGTGTATATAATAACTGTTTGTCGAAATTACAGCATTTTTCTTTTCGAAGATAAACTCAATTATTTTCAAAAAAATAAGTTTTAAATAAAAACCTATAGCAAAAAAAATATCCTCTCCATATTACAGTACGAGAACATATACACATTTCGCACTTAATGATTTGACATAAGCTGTCTCTTAAGACCATTAAAGTCATAGATAAATAATTTAAGAGTTGTCAGTTTTATTTTATTCGATATTTGGCTATGTCACAATGATCGCTCCAATAATAATATCCTAGTTAAAGTAGACCAATCAGCTGGAGTATAGGTCACTTTAAATAACGTAACATTAGTGCAGTTGAGAGAATTTAAATAAAACATAACTTTAATATGACATTAAATGCATACAACGTATAAAAACTAGGGGTGAGGGTTAGGGGATTTGAAGTTGATTACCGTGAACTAAATTGTTCACAATGTGACACTAACGCCACCACGTCAGATAAAATATGGAGAATGGGCCTAGAACCTTCTAACCTGCAGAACTGCAGAGTTGCTGCAACTTCTATTGTAGACACTCTATTTACGATGGAGGCACGTTTCCACGTTTGCATATGCGGTGTCATGAAGCAGACCTTGAATGACTGTGATAAAAAAAATGACAAAATGAACATGAAGAGTGGGGGTGGGGGCGAGGGGTCCTACGCCTCTGCCTGTAGCGGAATTTGCAGTGGTTGTATTCTACTCGGCAACCACACGGGAAGATTATTAATTGAATTGAAGGACTGCTGGTCCTGAGGTGGAATAAAGATAAAACATGTATACTATTTTTCTGATTATCACGGAAATCTCGTTTTCAAGAAAATGTTTACGGGCATTTTCCATCCCGACTGATTAACACAAAAGTCTGTATCGTGCACAGTGTACGGCTATCCCTGCATACGGGTCTGTATCGTGCACAGTGTACGGCTATCCCTGCATACGGGATATCGTGCACAGTGTACGGCTATCCCTGCATACGGGTCTGTATCGTGCACAGTGTACGGCTATCCCTGCATACGGGTCTGTATCGTGCACAGTGTACGGCTATCCCTGCATACGGGATATCGTGCACAGTGTACGGCTATCCCTGCATACGGGTCTGTATCGTGCACAGTGTACGGCTATCCCTGCATACGGGTCTGTATCGTGCACAGTGTACGGCTATCCCTGCATACGGGTCTGTATCGTGCACAGTGTACGGCTATCCCTGCATACGGGTCTGTATCGTGCACAGTGTACGGCTATCCCTGCATACGGGTCTGTATCGTGCACAGTGTACGGCTATCCCTGCATACGGGTCTGTATCGTGCACAGTGTACGGCTATCCCTGCATACGGTCTGTATCGTGCACAGTGTACGGCTATCCCTGCATACGGGATCGCGCTTTTTGACAACCCCTCGGATTAATTTTTTTTCGTTCTTATTTAGTGTAACTATTATACGAGTGCAGTTTGTCTCCAGAACTGTAGCTTGCCTCCAAATGTGTAACCCTTGAAAAAAACTCTTACGTGCACATAACCACTAGAACTATTTTGAACAGCGACAGAAACTCGTAAAGAGAATCTAACAATTAAATGATGTGTTGTTTTTTTTCGCATTCAGTCAGCGGATGTTAAATATAATCAGAAAGGAAAGCATAGTGACGCTCTATAAATGGGTAAACCACAAAACATAAAGTGCGTTGCAGAGTCATAGATAAATAATTTAAGAGTTGTAAGTTTTATTTTATTCGATATTTGGCTTTGTCACAATGATCGCTCCAGTAATAATATCCTAGTTAAAGTAGACCAATCAACTGGAGTATAGGTCACTTTAAATAACGTAACATTAGTGCAGTTGAGAGAATTGAAATAAAACATAACTTTTATATGACATTAAATGCATACAACGTATAAAAACTAAGGGTGAGGGTTAGGGGATTTGAAGTTCATTACCGTGAACTGAATTGTTCACTATGTGACACTAACGCCATCACGTCATGATATCTACGACTACTAACTAAATTGAAGGACTACTGGTCCTGAGGTGGAAAAAAGATAAACCACATGCACACAATTATTTCTAATTATCACGGAAATCTAGTTTTCAAGAAAGGGTTTACGGGCATTTTCCACCCCACTGATTAACACAAAAGTCTGTATCGTGCACAAGTTTGGAGGCTTCCCGAGCATAAATAGTTTTATTACAGAACTGTCATAAATTTACATTGAACTATGAATGACATAATTTTAGTATCACACAAACAAAGTTATATCGTCACTATCATCACTTTGCCGGAACTACTTTTTTATACACTGGTTTAAAGTTAAAATATTTTTCAATTTCTTCTTTTACGTAAAGTTATATAATAAACAGTATGATTAACAGCATGAATTTGATACTGAATTAATGTCACTCGAGGAAAAAAGTGTTAATTTAGTAAAAAAAAAAAAATCGTTTTTCGAACTCGTTTTTTTAACCAAATTACCGCTTTTTTCCCTCGTGACATAAATTCAGTTTCGAATTTATGCTGTTAATTATTCTCTATATAATCCATTGACTCCTAAGGCATTGAATAGTTGTTTTATTATATATCATAAAATACAACAGTTTTGATTTTTTACTAATAATATTAAAACTTGGAGCGTGATATTTATCTGCTTCCTTTGTTCATTTAAACAAGCGCGTTACTGACATATCGACTATTGCACGGTCACGTGACGCTTTGTAATCTTTTTTTACAAAAGCGCGTCATTGACAAAGATGTACTTATTGACAAAGATGTACTTATTGCATGCTTTTACTATTGCACGGTCACGTGATGAATTATTGAACGGTTGGCATATTTCCGATGAGAATGGTCAAAACTATTTAATCGCACGTGTCTGCTTCTAGACCAATGAAAAACTATTATATTTTATGATATACAATAATTGTAATTTTTATACGAGTGTAGTTTGTCTCCAGAACTGTAGTTTACTATTATATGAGTGTATATAGTTTGTCTCCAGTACTGTAGCTTGCCTCACTTGAAGTAAACTCCTACGTGCACATAACCACTAGAACTATTTTGAACAGCGACAGAAATTCGTAACGAGGAATGGCATGTTGTTGTTTTTTCGCATTCAGTCAGCGGATGTTAAATATCATTGCTGTTGTTGTTTTTACTGTATAACTGTATACTATACTGTATATTAGCTGTAGTAAACTAACAAATGTATCTACCAAACAAATAACACCAGTTTCTTGCATTATTAAACATTGACATCGGACTTACATTCCAATGCAAACTTCTGCAAAGATCAGTTTTTCATTCTGACGTATACGAAATCAGGATTAATGTGGCATATATAGATGATGTCATGAATTTGTTAAGTGTGCTCTACCATTCATGTATGTTAATTGATTTAATTTATACAAATGTGTTACTGTATGGCGTAGTCAACAATATTTGAAATAAGGTATTTTCCTAGGATTTAAAACGTGATCCGGTGGTACGTTATCAGTGTTGCCTTGGTGACCCTTGATCATTTACTTGTTAAAGCTTAGACCGACTAAACCTCATGTCCTATGTATTATTGTAGGTTTCATGAATATCCAATTGTTTGTTTTCAGGAAAAGTAGCAATCAAAACATGTTCCAATATGCATATATATACACCAAAATACTTTAAACACGCTTCCAGCCCCCAGCCCCCAGCCCCCCCCCCCCCCCGCCCCCCCCGCCCCCACCCCACACTTTAAAATACACGTGCTACGCTTTTAAAACATTTACTGTATTATACGGCATTAAATCTTCCCATTTCACGCTTTTCAAATCAAATCATCGAACCGTTAAGCCCGACTACGGCTTCCGTATGACTATCACGTTTTGCACGGGCACGCTGATCATACTAAAGTATAGGAAAGTACTTTTTTCCGGAAAAGTCGACACCGTTTTGTGTAAACTTAAAAAATCAAAACTTAATATAGAAAAATAATGTAGATTATATTTAAAAATGCATCGACTTCAGGAAAATAACCGACAGCAGGCCATTGGTATCGTGTGTGACGGGTATCTTCTAAAGGCGCGTAGTAATATTGTTGCAGTGTCACGTGACTACAATTACCGGACGTCATCATTGTTTCTTAATGTACGTGACTGACCCAAGGTAACCACGCCTGACCAGGATGCCAATATCTAAGCCCTACATTGGCGGGAGAGGTTTCGAACACTGATGATGTAAACATGTTTTATTGCCAATATATAATCGAAAAAGGGTTGGGCTACACGCTCTAACAACATTAGTTTATGCCCTTCCCGAAAAAACAGTATACACACAAAGTTAGACAATTACATATACATAACTTGCACATATAGTCAGGGTTCAATTGTATTTCTGTGAAAAAATCCTATGCTCTATGAACAGTTGATGTTATGATTGGCAACACTTTTTTCAGTTTCCACAATGGCGGCCATCTTAAAATTCAATAGGGCCGCCATTTCTAACAAGTTTTGACTTATTGTGCAGTGATTGAGCTTAAATATTGAGATACAATGCAAATTTAAGCTATATTTTATTACATTTAATAATGTTCAATGGTGTTAAAAGGTTTTGTCCTATATAATATAAGTTTTAATTTGACTAAAATGTTTATTATTTTAACAATTCTATGTATGTTTTAAAGATGGAAGTTGGTTACAGTTTATTTCCAAGACATTGTACTCGCATTATTGTGTAAAGTGGATTCTGTTTTTTCACTTTATATTCTTTCTGTACCTATTCTACCTATCCCACCATTTGTTATTACATTAATACTGTACATGAACTTTGAGGGTATTACTGCTGAGGTATTTTTGGAGAGATTGGGTGGGGTAATGTTGAACTGATGGGCCTTCCCATTTCGACTTTTATAGTTATATTATACACCTATTTTCGAACTCTGCCTGGTCATCGAAAATGCATGAAAAATGTGCTTATTTACTTCTAAGACTCTCATTGGTCGATTTGTCCAGGTGTATACATTAATACCCAGGTATATACATTAATACCCAGTTACAATGTGTTTCTTTGAAAAGCAATGCTATAGGGAATATTATCTTAAGATATAGTTATATAGTCCTTTACCTTTATGAAGAGAAAACGACAAGTAATTAAGCATTTAAGTTATATTAATACAAACACCTTTTTGATGGTTCTTTATTGGTTTAGAACAACAATAAAACCAAAATACAAATAATGAAACATCTGTTTCTATGTTTTAATATGTTTATTGCAAACAAAACATTTATTGGATGGGCCTCATCATCCCGCTTTAAGTTGAATAACACCATTTTATCATGCAAAGGTATGTCAAACAGTGAATTACAACTATATATATACATACAAACAGCTATACATACAAATGCTATTCCCCAACCCACTGGGTCGGTTGTATTTGCTTGCTTTTTCATCAATATACCAGACATAAGTCTTATCACAACACCATATATACGACCTGTTGTGTTTAATTCAGTTTGTGCATGTAATATTGTAACACAGGTAGAGGTTTCGACTTCACCTGTCCCAGGGCATTATGTATTGGTAATAATAGATATAAAAATCGAACAGGAAAAGCAGCATTCAAGGACGACAGTCAACAGAAACACACACAGAAACAAAGAACACATTTAAAGATGAATAAAAGGCCAAATAAGACATCACAAACATAAAATAGGACTACCGCCTTGGAACGGTCAGTGGCAAAAAAGGCCGCTGGGGGTTTAAACCAAGTTGACGCTTCGTCTCGATTCACTTATACCAGTTAATAGTTCAGGTCGTTGTCCCATTTGTTCACAGCACCTCAGGATTAACAAAACCCCTTCATTGTCTTGTGTGAAGAAATCAACAGAATCTCCACTACTAGTTATTTCCCAGGCATATAGTACAATTAGTATGACGGCTAACCCATTCCCAGGCATATAGTACAATTAGTATGACAGCTAACCCATTCCCAGGCATATAGTACAATTAGTATGACGGCTAACCCATTCCCAGGCATATAGTACAATTAGTATGACGGCTAACCCATTCCCAGGCATATAGTACAATTAGTATGACGGCTAACCCATTCCCAGGCATATAGTACAATTAGTATGACGGCTAACCCATTCCCAGGCATATAGTACAATTAGTATGACGGCTAACCCATTCCCAGGCATATAGTACAATTAGTATGACGGCTAACCCATTCCCAGGCATATAGTACAATTAGTATGCGGCTAACCCATTCCCAGGCATATAGTACAATTAGTATGACGGCTAACCCATTCCCAGGCATATAGTACAATTAGTATGACAGCTAACCCATTCCCAGGCATATAGTACAATTAGTATGACGGCTAACCCATTCCCAGGCATATAGTACAATTAGTATGCGGCTAACCCATTCCCAGGCATATAGTACAATTAGTATGACGGCTAACCCATTCCCAGGCATATAGTACAATTAGTATGACGGCTAACCCATTCCCAGGCATATAGTACAATTAGTATGCGGCTAACCCATTCCCAGGCATATAGTACAATTAGTATGACAGCTAACCCATTCCCAGGCATATAGTACAATTAGTATGACGGCTAACCCATTCCCAGGCATATAGTACAATTAGTATGACGGCTAACCCATTCCCAGGCATATAGTACAATTAGTATGCGGCTAACCCATTCCCAGGCATATAGTACAATTAGTATGACGGCTAACCCATTCCCAGGCATATAGTACAATTAGTATGACAGCTAACCCATTCCCAGGCATATAGTACAATTAGTATGACGGCTAACCCATTCCCAGGCATATAGTACAATTAGTATGCGGCTAACCCATTCCCAGGCATATAGTACAATTAGTATGACGGCTAACCCATTCCCAGGCATATAGTACAATTAGTATGACGGCTAACCCATTCCCAGGCATATAGTACAATTAGTATGACGGCTAACCCATTCCCAGGCATATAGTACAATTAGTATGCGGCTAACCCATTCCCAGGCATAAAGTACAATTAGTATGACAGCTAACCCATTCCCAGGCATATAGTACAATTAGTATGACGGCTAACCCATTCCCAGGCATATAGTACAATTAGTATGACGGCTAACCCATTCCCAGGCATATAGTACAATTAGTATGCGGCTAACCCATTCCCAGGCATATAGTACAATTAGTATGACAGCTAACCCATTCCCAGGCATATAGTACAATTAGTATGACGGCTAACCCATTCCCAGGCATATAGTACAATTAGTATGACGGCTAACCCATTCCCAGGCATATAGTACAATTAGTATGCGGCTAACCCATTCCCAGGCATATAGTACAATTAGTATGACGGCTAACCCATTCCCAGGCATATAGTACAATTAGTATGACAGCTAACCCATTCCCAGGCATATAGTACAATTAGTATGACGGCTAACCCATTCCCAGGCATATAGTACAATTAGTATGCGGCTAACCCATTCCCAGGCATATAGTACAATTAGTATGACGGCTAACCCATTCCCAGGCATATAGTACAATTAGTATGACGGCTAACCCATTCCCAGGCATAAAGTACAATTAGTATGACAGCTAACCCATTCCCAGGCATATAGTACAATTAGTATGACGGCTAACCCATTCCCAGGCATATAGTACAATTAGTATGACGGCTAACCCATTCCCAGGCATATAGTACAATTAGTATGCGGCTAACCCATTCCCAGGCATATAGTACAATTAGTATGACAGCTAACCCATTCCCAGGCATATAGTACAATTAGTATGACGGCTAACCCATTCACAGGCATATAGTACAATTAGTATGACGGCTAACCCATTCCCAGGCATATAGTACAATTAGTATGACGGCTAACCCATTCCCAGGCATATAGTACAATTAGTATGCGGCTAACCCATTCCCAGGCATATAGTACAATAAGTATGACGGCTAACCCATTCCCAGGCATATAGTACAATTAGTATGACGGCTAACCCATTCCCAGGCATATAGTACAATTAGTATGACGGCTAACCCATTCCCAGGCATATAGTACAATTAGTATGACGGCTAACCCATTCCCAGGCATATAGTACAATTAGTATGACGGCTAACCCATTCCCAGGCATATAGTACAATTAGTATGCGGCTAACCCATTCCCAGGCATATAGTACAATTAGTATGACGGCTAACCCATTCCCAGGCATATAGTACAATTAGTATGACGGCTAACCCATTCCCAGGCATATAGTACAATTAGTATGACGGCTAACCCATTCCCAGGCATATAGTACAATTAGTATGACGGCTAACCCATTCCCAGGCATATAGTACAATTAGTATGACGGCTAACCCATTCCCAGGCATATAGTACAATTAGTATGACGGCTAACCCATTCCCAGGCATATAGTACAATTAGTATGACGGCTAACCCATTCCCAGGCATATAGTACAATTAGTATGACGGCTAACCCATTCCCAGGCATATAGTACAATTAGTATGACGGCTAACCCATTCCCAGGCATATAGTACAATTAGTATGACGGCTAACCCATTCCCAGGCATATAGTACAATTAGTATGACGGCTAACCCATTCCCAGGCATATAGTACAATTAGTATGACGGCTAACCCATTCCCAGGCATATAGTACAATTAGTATGACGGCTAACCCATTCCCAGGCATATAGTACAATTAGTATGACGGCTAACCCATTCCCAGGCATATAGTACAATTAGTATGACGGCTAACCCATTCCCAGGCATATAGTACAATTAGTATGCGGCTAACCCATTCCCAGGCATATAGTACAATTAGTATGACGGCTAACCCATTCCCAGGCATATAGTACAATTAGTATGACGGCTAACCCATTCCCAGGCATATAGTACAATTAGTATGACGGCTAACCCATTCCCAGGCATATAGTACAATTAGTATGCGTCTAATCCTGCTGTATTTCTGGGATATTGGTACGGACACTATGGTTTGCAACTGTAGTCTTGTACTGTGATAGCTGGATAAGTTTATCAGCGAGATACAATGTGAGCTGATCCTTGGTATTGTTAGACTAAATGTCATGTTTGCAACTGATAGGTTTTTCATTCTCTACTAAGACATCTTCAGAGTCAGTTGTGTTAGAGTGAATAATATCGGTTATCATCATCTGCTTTATACATTATTTTCCAACATAACTAATAAAAAACAGAGTTAGATGCTGTCAGTAACTTGGTGAATATAGTGGAGAGCGGTTTAGTGTGGCGGGATCACCGAACCCAATATAGGTAGCTTTAAAGTAGAATACCGCTTAAAATACCGCTTAAGCCGGTGCTAGGGCGCGTTAGGAGCCCTGTCAGGAGAGATGTTGTGTCACCTCAGGTGTACGTGTTTTCCTTCAGCTTTGGCTTCTTCATAAAGTCATTCCAAGTGAGGAATTTGGCTTTAAGTAATTTTGACAAAGATTTTGGCAGTACCCTTTTTTATTCTGTCTTCAAGAAATCTCAACTTTGTTTCTTTTCTTTGAGTTTCTGTTTCAGTGGTACTTGTTTTTGTTTCCACTTTGTCAGGATGGTAGACAAATAATTTCCTTTAATATTAAAAGGATTAAATTTCAGCTCATCATTGAGCGTATCTATTGCTTTAAACTGACCTGATGGAATATAGATATAAAAATCGAACAGGAAAAGCAGCATTCAAGGACGATAGTCAACCACAAACAGCAACAAAGATGAATAAAAGACTAAATAAGACATCACAAAAGGGTTGACAGTAGGGCTACCGCCTTGGAACGGTCAGTGGCAACAAAGGCCGCTGGGAAGTTGATGGTGCCTCTGCCGTGAAAATTGTCTAGTATGTCAAAGGATAGTGTTGTTCGGTGAGAAATTCTCGCCAACTCTGGTGCCTAAAAAAACAAACTACAGGAGCGTTGCTGGCTAAACGGCTTATCATCTACACTTTTAAAACTTATTTTGGTGTTTCTGGGAATGGTCCATACCAATAGCTTTGAATTGCGTACTGTACTTTGAAAATACAAACGTCTGCATAAAGGGTGAGCCAGACATGTTGGTCAGTTTTCTTCTCTAAATGCAAGGATATATTGCGCAAAGTCGTCAGTTGTATGAGGAGAAACGTGTGGCTAGCTCTTCCAGTGACACAATATGAAACTATTTCTCCAAATTCAATAACACATATTCTGTCAATATATTCTGGTCAATGGTCAATATATTCTGTTGAGCCTCCTTCAGTACACGTGGTTTATCCGATTTCAATGCGTGGCACGTAAACCTGTTGAAGCCATAACTCTGCAATTAATTGTTGTTATGTTGTAACTGCTTCCAGGGATGTTCTGCTTGGCTTGTCACAGCGTCGCTTTACAATGTGGACTGTATCCATAGATTGTAAATGTCATTAAATTATATCGTATTCCATAGGCAAATAAACTGCTGTGGTGGTATCACGGTAGAAGACCACACATTCCGCTGCGCTGTAATTATAAAAGAGTATGAGAGTGGACCTTTGGATACGGCCGAACACGACACATACGAAATATTTCAGTCTCGCTTTGATTGAGACTGTTCATGTTCATTCAAAAATTAAAGTATCAATGCTCGTTTATAGAGGTCCATACTGACCTTGTTATTGCTTTCTTGAAATTCAGTCTGATTTAGTTTGTAGAGATTTTCAAGGACACTATTCCAACTCACGAACTGGTATATTAATGATCGGAAGAGCATGATACTGGTCAGAGCTTGTATAATCTGAATATTTAGTTGTGACAATGGAGTTGTAGGCTCTTAATACTGACATGGATGGGCCTTTCGTGTCCGCTGTGGTATCTTCAACTGATGTAAGTATATTAGTTCGTTGTATGAATCAAGCAATCAGCAGCAGCATGTCGTGTTTTGGAGCAGCAACTACTTCATCTTTGTGTTGTCACATTGTGTACCATAATGTGTACCATAATGTGTATTCCTTCTATAGTATATGGGAACAGTTCTTTGACTGTTTCAGTAACATCGTTCAGTGATTCATTATTCATACTAATGAGGTCGAATGCCCAATGTTTATCTCTAACAGTGTCAGAGTGTGTCTTGGGGTAAACATAGTAACTCTGTGCCATAGTAGTTATAGTTGCTTATAGCGTCTTTGTATTATGTCTAATTTAACAGTCCGTATTATTATCTAGCTGCCTTTTTGTTGTTGTAATACGATTAAGTTACCTGCTTGTATTATTTTTAGTTGCTTTGCGCTTTTGTGTTTCGCCTAAGGTAACTGCCTGTATTACTAATTAGCTGCCATTATGTGTTATGCATTACATCTGAGTTAACTGCTTGTACTGTCTATAGTTGCTTTGCTTGTTTGCGGAAAATCTAAGTCATCTGCTTGCATTATTATTTAGATCTTTCGGTGTTATTGAGGTAGTTGCATGTCTGTCATATATCCATATAGACTTTCCTTATTAGATGCATATTTTGCTTCAGCAATAAATAACTACTATTTGGCTTATGGTTTATAAGTGTCTATAAATGTGCTTAATAATGTGCTGATATTAAATAATGTATTCGATATCAATTATAGTAATTTGAAAAGTGATGCAATGTTATCTAAAGTATACTCTTCTGCTGTTTTATTGATAATTAATTGTTTGTATTGTCCTGCATGCAGCCAGTGTCAATCAGTTATCTTCAAATCAAATATGAGGTGATAAGAGATAAGAGTTTTAGCACCTTTTTAATGTAACAGCTAGCTTTTGCTCCTATATAGTAAATTTCCTTTTTTTTTAATAATTTGTAATCTTAAATAGTTCTTAACAGAGCGCAAGATTTGCCAAGGCTGCCCTCTGTAGGATTGACACTGACTGCATGACTCTTATTTTTAATTGTACACAATATAAATATACTCATAATTGGTATAATACTGTATCATTATAATGAAACATGTTTTCTCATTTGACAGCTTTATTTTACTGTTGTTCTAAATATATTACATGCTATTTATAGTCGGCTCAAAAGCTCGCCAAGAGCTTATGTTGTATTATTTATATGTCTTGCTGACTCAAAATAAAGCTTATCTTATCTTATCTTAAAGGGGTTAATGCACTATTTTCAAACACAATTTATTTTAAGGGGCTCTGTAAAACTTGAAAAAAGCTGAAAGAATTATCAAAATGCCATGAATAATAAGGGAGATATGACCAGTTGAAAAGAACATAAATGGAGGCAGCCATCTTTGAACGAAGACGTCATCGCGCCATTTTTACCATATATGGCATATTGACAAAATGCCTTTTAAAGCAAAGAAAATCACTGCAAATTGATTAAAAATAAATATACAGTTGTAAAATGTATAAACTGTAGTATTATTTTTCATTTGCTGTGATTTTTTTTCTCTTTAAAAGACATTTTGTCAATGTACCATATATGGCAAAAAGGCGCGATGACGTCATCGTTTAAAGATGGCCACCTCCATTTATGTTTTTTTTTCCAAAATGTTAATTGGTCATATCTCCTTTAATTTTCATGGCATTTTGGTAATTCTTTCAGCTTTTTTGAAGTTTTTCAGAGCCCTTTAAAATAAACCTTGTTTGAAAATAGTGTATCAACCCCTTTAACAATCTGATAAACTGACACAGTTGTCATGGAGTGAGTTTCGATCTTCTGGAGTAGCAACTGTTTTTGTGTAGGTTATCAGCGCTTGCTCGTTTAAAACCAATGGCAATATGCACGTCTACCTTAAACTGGTAATTCACCTCAATGAGTGTTTTATACTAACTTTGCTGATGTACTGTTTTGTGATTCTGACATTTTATTTAATTTTTTTGTTAAATAATGGTCTGTGTCAGTTAAATAAAACAGACTGTGATTGGTCAACACAAAATCTAGGGATTATGAGACTAATGTTTACCAAAAGTGATAAATGGATTTAATTATATGTAATGACTGAAATAGAAACACTTGAGTAAAATCATAACTCTGTATTGCATTTAAGCAAAAGCATGGCTTTTTTATTACTTTGAATTTTACCGTGTATTTTAAGAACTGAAAGTCCTACATCAACAAAACTTTATTAAAGCTTGTAATACCAAGGGCACTAGTAGACACATGCTCCATATTAACTCTGTATTTCATTTAAGAAAAGTTATGTTCCATTTTTTACTTCAAAATTCTGGATAACGTTTTTAGGCAAGTCCTTGTATTTCAATAGGTGATTGTTAATTATTAATACAACTTCAGTAAAGCGTGGATGCTAGTAGACCAGACGTGTAGCCAGGCATCACCCGTACGCCCTAGCGTACGCCTCTTGGAAAAAAATGAGAAAACATAGTGCCCCAAAAATGCAATAAAAACTGAAGCCTGACTAGGGTGAGACCCATCATTAGAAATTTATCAACATATAAATATCAAAGTTATCAAAACACAGATGCCATAATATGGAAATTTCAATCTAAGATATTCATTTTTCGCAACTATATAATTAATTTATCAATCAATAAAAGCCATCATTTTCAGCCCAAAATCGTCAAAAGCAACGTGCGGACGCTTAGGGCTTCCGGGGGACTTCGCCCCCCGGACCAACCACCAACCGCCCCTTGGACCCCAATATATGGGCGTATCCTCCAAAACGGCCTAGCTACGCCCCTGTAGACACATGTTCCATAACTCTGTATAGCATTTTAGGTAGGACCCTTTTTCTGGGTAAATATTTTCTGTATTGTATTTTAGAAAAGGTGTAGCCTATTTTAGACTTAGAACTTTGTTTATTTTATTTGTTGGCAAGTACATTTATTTCAATACCCATCAGCCATATATCTCTGTCAAAGGAGCGTGAGTGTCATCGAGTCATCAAGGACACTTACAGACATGTTTCATAGTGTTGTTTTTTCATTTTAGCGAGATGGTATTTTTTTAAAATTAGTTTTAATTTCCTGTAAATGTCATTAGCCCCATAAACCCCACACCTTCCCCACTCCTACACCACCACCACCATCACTCCAGATAAATAGACAAATATTTGTTCTATTCTTTTTGGTTTCTCTTCAGTCTGCATCCTGTTCTCTTTCAGACACTTTCCCCACTCCCCCACCCCTCACACACTCTCCACCCAATGAAAATATTGTATTATTTCTGGTTATTTCCTATTCAGTACACGTAACTTTCGCTCCCCACTCTCTTCAAGTTCATATCTTTCTGGGGTATTGAAGGTCTTGCTTTGATATTTGGTATACATTGATTACTAACATGTCCAAAGTACATCACGTGTAACTAATGTGGCTACTTTTTACCACATTTTCTACTACCATGACCACTGTATATCACAAGTATTACTACAATGAACTCTGTACATCCCATTTATTACTACCATGACCACTAAATACCATTTTATTATTACCATGACCACTGAATACCACATTTATTACTACCATGACCACTGAATACCCACTTCATTACTGCCATGACCACTGAATACCCCTGTATTACGATCATGAGCTATGTATACTACATTTATTACTACCATGACCACTGAATACCCACTTCATTACTGCCATGACCACTGAATACCCACTTCATTACTGCCATGACCACTGAATACCCCTGTATTACGATCATGAGCTATGTATACTACATTTATTACTACCATGACCACTGAATACCCACTTCATTACTGCCATGACCACTGAATACCCACTTCATTACTGCCATGACCACTGAATACCCACTTCATTACTACCATGACCACTGAATACCCACTTCATTACTGCCATGACCACTGAATACCCCTGTATTACGATCATGAGCTATGTATACTACATTTAATACTACCATGACCACTGATGCCATATTTATTAATAATATACCTCATGTCAAACACATGTTAAATTTCCATAGACTGTTATTTTTTTTCCTCTCATAATGTTTATAATGTCTCCATGTAGTGAGTCACTGAATGGTAGTCTTTTTTGTAATGTCACCCCAGTATAATTTGTACTGTCTAATGATTGTGAAGGCAAAGCAATTTGATATGTATTGGGATTCCTATACTGAACAGTGTATGTATACATGCGCAAATGAAAATCAGTGAACATTTACTAAAATGGTGGACACAGTTTGCACACTTTCTGAAGATGATTTGAAAAGTTTACTCACGAGTTCACAGCTGAAGATTCCGAAAGAACACAAAGAACCATCCACAAAAAAATATTTTCTAAGTGCTGAGAATAGTGATTTTGAACAGAGAGAAGTAACAATGTTTTCTCATGTTTTATTTCAAAGGAATATTTAGCAGAACCAAATATCTTTTTCAAACATATTTTTCCGTATAATAAAATAAATAGCCTTAGACATGTTAGAAGGTGACAAATATTCACGGTCACCCTCACAGGATTACAATATTTACCATGAACAATGTATATCACATTTAGGCCATTATTTTCTATTATTTGTTTTACGAACCATCAAGACAGAGAATTGCTGAAGAAGGAAGAGAAAAAATAAAAAATTGGTAAAGCATAATTTGGAAGAGAATGAAATGTTCTATAAAAAAATCTGGGAGGAGGTAAAAAAAACAATAAACTATCAAATTCCCTATGGAAAAATAAAATACCTAATTTTGTTTTGTTGTAGGAGGGTTTGTTAAACGAATTATAAAACAAGAGGCCAAGATGGCCCTATATTAATCACCTGAGTACTGGCCCATTATCGAATGTCTTCGAAATCTCATGGTCATATACAATCTGTGCAAGTTTGGTTAAGATTGTTCAAGAAATGTGGTCTCTGTTGTGTTAACAACATTGATATAAAGACACTGACAAAGTCTGGTAAAGATTAAATACAAAATGAAGGCGCTAGATTGTAACCCCTGGGCATGGCCAAATGTGACCCCAGGGCTACATGTAATATATGAGAGCTGTGTGCCTTGTGGTTTCAGAGAAGGAGATTTTTTTAAGTTTTTCCCTATACAAGTCTATGTAAAACCTGTGACCCCTGGGGCAGGGCCAATTTGGTAAAGGACCATAAGCTCATAGTAAATGCAAAATATTAAACCTCTGGCTCTTGTAGTTTCAGAGAAGATTTTTTAATAATGTTTACTATATAAATCTATGTAAAACTGTGACGCCCGGGACGGGGCCAAATTTGACCCCATGGTGAACAAGCTTGGTGAAGGACCATAAGCTTATAGCAAATGCAAAATATTAAACCTCTGGCTCTCGCAGTTTAAGCGAAGAAGATTTTTTTAAGTTTTTCCCTATACAAGTCTATGTAAAACATGTGACTCCTGGGGCGGGGCCAAATTTGACACCAGGGTCACCATTTGAACAAACTTGGTAAAGGACCATAATCTTATAGTAAATGCAAAATATTAAACCACTGGCTCTTGTAGTTTCAGAGAAGAAGACTTTTTTTCCTATATAAGTCTATGTAAAACTGTGAACCCTGTAAAACTGTGAACCCTGGGGAGGGGCCAAATTTGACCCCATTATTTGAACAAATTTAGTAGAGGACCATAAGCTGATGCTACATGTAATACATGAAAGCTCTGTGCCTTGTGGTTTCAGAGAAGATTTTTAAAAAAAAAAAATCCTATATAAGTCTATGAAAAACATGCAAAATCCCAATATACAAAAATTGGACTCCTGGGGCACGGCCATTTTTGATCCTGAGAACTTCATTTGAACAAACTTGATAGTCGGCGATCATTTTAAAAGAAAAACTTTCGAAATCTGTCCAGAGGTTCTTGAGAAGATTTTTTAAGGTTTCGACCATATATGGTAATGGTGGCCATCTTGGATGTCGCGCTGACCTAATTTTAATAAATCTAAAAAGCATTTATCTATGGATTATCCACGTGAAGTTTGGTCAAAATTGGTCAAGCGGTTTCTGAGAAGAAGTCGTTTGAAGCAAAAGTTAATGATGACGATGACGGACGGACGACGGATGAAGAGTGATCCCAAATAATGACCTTATTAACCCAGGACTTATGTACTCGAGTATACCACATTAATGATAACCATGAATTCATATGAATATCACATTCATTACTACCATGACCACTTTATAACACATTATACAACACATTTACTACCACCATTGCCAGTGTATACCATATTTATCATATTTATAACTACCATGACTAATGTATACCACATGTATTACTACCATGATCTATGAACATCACATTTATTACACCCATGCATACTATCGCTGTCTTTTAAACTCATTTCAACTGAAGATTTCGATAAACTTCTGAGCAGAAGTTGTGGATGTAGCCAGATTTCCATGTCGAATCCAGTGGCTGATGGAGTAGATCTGCATTTATCATATACTGAAGAGGGAGCCAGATTAATGTTGTCCTCTAATTGGACTCACAGCCAGATTAATTTTGTCCTCTAATTGGACTCACAGCCAGATTATTTTTTTCCAAGAATGTGAGAGAAGGCTGGATTTTGTTTTTCAACAATTTGAGGGACTGTTTATATTTTCCCCTAAAGTCAGAGCCAGGATAATTTTTTTTAGCAATTCAAGAGCCAGAATATTCCCCCACCACCCTTCACACCACCCACTCCCTCCCTCCCCACCCGACCCCACCCCAGAATTCAAAATGGTCGGTACCTAACAAAAGTGCATGTATGGATAGCATGTAGCAGTAATACATAGATCCGTACAAATCGATAAACCCCGCCCACCATTGTCCAAGCTCAATTTTGGCCAGAAATATTACCATGTGTTCTATTGTATAAAATGTTTGTTTGTGGGACAGCATGTGCTTTATGTAACGGGGTAAATACCTCATGTGATTTTAATTGGTCAACTGGCATGGTCAGATATATGTTTGATTGACAGAGCGAGCGGATCTATGCATTGAATGGAGAGTGCATTTAGAGGTTGCATGTAGAGAGACTGCATGTAGAGTGCAGATTGTATGTAGCAAGATGACATGTAGAGAGTGCAGATTGTATGTAGAGAGACTGCATGTAGAGTGCAGATTGCTTGTAGAGATGACGTGTGGAGAGTGCAGATTGTATGTAGAGATGACATGTAGAAAGTGCAGATTGCTTGTAGATAGTTGACATGTAGCTTGACTGCTTGTAGAGATGATGTGTAGAGAGATTGCATGTAGAGAGATGACATGTTGAGGGAGTACAGATATTGCATTTAGATAGCTGACATGTAGAGAGTGCATAGTGCATGTAGAGAGAAGACATGTAGAGATGACATGTAGAGAGAGTGCAGATTGCATGCAGAGACATGTCATGTAGAATGTACATGTATCAATATTGCATGTAGACAGTGTATTTAGAGGGATTGCATGTATATTTGGAGAGAGAACCGTTAGAAGATTGCATACAGAGAATGCATATGGATAGAGTACATGTAGCAATATTTCATGAAGACAGATTATATGTAGATATTGAAGGGAAAGATACTGCATGCAGAGAGAGATTGTATGTTGAGTGTAGTGGAGAGTTTGCATGAAGAGGGTGCATGTAGGGAGCATGCAGGTAGCAATATTTCATGTAGTCAAGACTGCATTAGGTACTATTTTTAACTTTACTAACATCCAAAATAAAAAGCTTAACAACACAGTTTGCTGTTCAAAATTTTATTTCTCAAAACTTACAACTTCAGAAATAAATAGCATTTCAAATTAAATAAACATGGTACTTCGTTAATATTGCACAACTTAATATTAATAGATTTTTGCACTCAGAGATATGCAGACATGTATGTAGCCTCAGCTGGTATTGTCTGGGGGCTTAATCATATGTAAAACTGTTGTATCTTGTTCTTTATTTATACATAGTTAAATTTATAGTGTCGCATTTATCCCTCAATATGAAGTGTTTGATGATGCCATACAGAGGGTTTATTTATGGCACTATAACAATAGATCTTTCAAGTAAATTAACAGCATCATTTTTCACAACTCACACAAGGAAAACATTTTTTATGAATACAACCAGGGGTTGAACCAAATGTTAATTATATTGGAATATATTCATAGTGCTGATCCGAAAGTTTAAAACAATGCAGCTTTAATAATACAGGTGAGGTTATAGTATAACCAAGGGCTGATCCAAAAGTTGATAAAAATTTAACTTTATTTGAACAAGTTAATAATTCAATCAACGGCTGAAACAAATGTATATTACATTGGAATTTATACAAAGGTACGATCCAAATGTTTATAACAATAAACTTTTTTGAATTTACTAAATTCATTAGCAAAAATGATATAATGCTCGGCAAGAGCCTCGCATAACATCATTTTGCCAACACATTTAATAAATTCAATAATGAATAAGTACTCGAAGTAAAATCCTCTAAATATAATTCTGCAGATAACAAACCATGCATTTCAAAGCCGATAAAGTTTCACAAAACTTCTTGAAATAAAAATTAAACGTATTCAACATTAATGTGTTTATATTTAACATAATGGAGGATACTCATTGTGCATGTCCAGTGAACTACGTCGTATGTTTTTTCGACGGTGTTCCGAATTTGCATATTAGTATAGATTTGACCAAAAGGTCATGCTGCACAAAACTGGCATTTTAAAATTAACTTCAACACAACAGTTTTAACATATTCACAGGATGTTTTCAGTCTTTTAAAGGTGTTAAGCAGGCAGACAGTCTTGGGCCCCTTTGCATCATGGGCACAAAAAGGTATTCCTTACTTGACTACTTTAACTGCGCAATTCCTTGTGTTTGTAAAAAACTTCACATGGTGACCTTCAAAATCACTTGAAATCACAAACAAATACAAGATAATCGGAGACCACTAAAAACACAAGAATGTTGAAAACACATGACGGTGGGATACAACCAAGGGCTGAACCAAATGTTTATCACAATGCAATTTTATTTTGAACCAATAATTAATATAACAAACAGCTGATTCAGAAGTTCACAACAATGCAACTTCCTTTGAATCATTTAATAATACAAGCAAGGGCTGAACCAAATGTTTATAATATTGGGACTTGATACCAAGGGCTGATCCACAAGTTCACAACAATGCAACTTTATTTGAACCATTTACTTATAGAACCAAGGGCTGATCCAAATGTTTGCAACAAAGGATGGGATGACTTTGCTTGCAGTAACAGAGTGCCTGCCTCTGCATCAAATCCTGATTCCCTCAGCTGATTGGCTAATTGCTCTATAGAGAGATAGTCATGTGACTGTGATTCTGGATCCTGATTGGCCAATAAATACTGAATGATGATTGGGTAGTGTGGACTGGGAACAAGGTGAGGGACTAGTCTGTATTTCAGGAGCAGCATTATCAGCTCTGCGTCTTCTTCAATCTGAAAGACAAAATGACTGGTCAAAATATTATCATAACCTTGCTTACCACTCTCAGCCAGTAATGATGACTTAAAGGGAGTATACTGGATTCCTATGATATGAAGGGTTTTGTGATATCACGGTAGTGTCAAATCTATAAAACCATTTGCATCTCTGCTAAAATATTATGCTTATTTTGCAGATGTGATGATACATATAATACAATATTTGAAAACAATAAGTATGTTTATCATAAATAAATGGATATTCCCAAAAAATGCAAAAACAGGGATCGTTTTTATATGATCTTAAAAAGTCCACACCCCTAGTTGCCATAAGTGCAGTTTCCACTACCTTGAATTGTACAACATTCATTATTTTTTATTCTGATGAGTCGGTCATACTTAATGTTTCTAGAAATGGTCACTCAATGCATCTTATACCAGTTTGTAACAAATACACAATGTTTGAATACCATGATATCATAGAATTTCAAAAATAATGAGCTCAATGAGGGGACCGTTCTTTTCAATTCTGACATTTTTATGTAAAGTTGATTAAATTTTATATCATAACAATTTAATAAAAGGATCACAGAAGGCATTTATGTTTCCTTTTTCTTTACATATTGTTTACACTTTATTTTTTTCGTCAACATATTTAAGTACCGTGACACCATAGACCACCATGCTACATCAAGAATGGTATTTTTTTAGAATTGTTCTGATTGATTAAAACAAACTAAATGTGCCATAAACACCAAAGGAAATTACACTGAACATATACTATACAAGACGGGAAGGAGGTACTTCCTAACTAGGGTTACGCACGAGGGTTAGCTGAGTGTTTTAAACTTGGCGGTAAGAAAGACATTGTGTTATAATTGCTCTTTACTATAGGAAACTGTTTATTATGCACGAGGATTAGCCAAGTTGTTTTAAACTTGACGGTAAAAAATACTTCTTCTTATTATTGCTCTCTACTATAGGAAACTGTTTATTACGCACGAGGGTTAGCTGAGTTGTTTTAAACTTGACGGTAAAAAATACTTCTTATTATTATTGCTCTCTACTATAGGAAACTGTTTATTACGCACGAGGGTTAGCTGAGTTGTTTTAAACTTGACGGTAAAAAATACTTCTTCTTATTATTGCTCTTTACTATAGGAAACTGTTTATTACGCACGAGGGTTAGCCGAGTTGTTTTAAACTTGAAGGTAAAAAATACTTCTTCTTATTATTGCTCTTTACTATAGGAAACTGTTTATTACGCACGAGGGTTAGCTGAGTTGTTTTAAACTTGAAGGTAAAAAATACTTCTTCTTATTATTGCTCTTTACTATAGGAAACAGTTTATTACGCACGAGGGTTAGCCGAGTTGTTTTAAACTTGACGGTAAAAAATACTTCTTCTTATTATTGCTCTTTACTACAGGAAACTGTTTATTACGCACGAGGGCTAGCTGAGTTGTTTTAAACTTGACGGTAAAAAATACTTCTTCTTATTATTGCTCTTTACTATAGGAAACAGTTCATTACGCACGAGGGTTAGCTGAGTTGTTTTAAACTTGACGGTAAAAAATACTTCTTCTTATTATTGCTATTTACTAAAGGAAACTGTTTATTACGCACGAGGGTTAGCTGAGTTGTTTTAAACTTGACGGTAAAAAATACTTCTTCTTATTATTGCTATTTACTAAAGGAAACTGTTTATTACGCACGAGGGTTAGCTGAGTTGTTTTAAACTTGACGGTAAAAAATACTTCTTCTTATTATTGCTCTTTACTATAGGAAACTGTTTATTACGCTCGAGGGTTAGCTGAGTTGTTTTAAACTTGACGGTAAAAAATACTTCTTATTATTATTGCTCTTTACTATAGGAAACTGTTTATTACGCACGAGGGTTAGCTGAGTTGTTTTAAACTTGACGGTAAAAAATACTTCTTGTTATTATTGCTCTCTACTATAGGAAACAGTTTATTACGCACGAGGGTTAGCTGAGTTGTTTTAAACTTGACGGTAAAAAATACTTCTTCTTATTATTGCTCTTTACTATAGGAAACTGTTTATTACGCTCGAGGGTTAGCTGAGTTGTTTTAAACTTGACGGTAAAAAATACTTCTTCTTATTATTGCTCTTTACTATAGGAAACTGTTTATTACGCACGAGGGTTAGCCGAGTTGTTTTAAACTTGACGGTAAAAAATACTTCTTCTTATTATTGCTCTTTACTATAGGAAACAGTTTATTACGCACGAGGGTTAGCCGAGTTGTTTTAAACTTGACGGTAAAAAATACTTCAAAAAGTAGCAGACACGGTTGTATTAAATCTGTTTATGAGAGGTAATATAAGATGCAACATCTCTCATGCCTCTCAGCACTTGCTTAAGCAATATTCTACTTTAAAGCCATCAAGATTGGGCTTGATGATCCCAAAGGACCAATAAATAATAACACCAATGATTTGTAGTCGGGGTAAGTTTTTAAGCGAAAACGAACGCTGGTGTGAATGTCATTAAATACTGAAAAGGTGATTCCTTGGAAGCAAGAACACAAACAAGAGAGAAAGGTAGCAGACTCGGTTGTATTGAGTATGTTCATGAGAGGTAATGCAAGGTGCAACAACTCTCACACCCAGCACCAAGTACAAACATTGGGATTAATGATCCCAAAGGACCAGTAAGTAATAATAATACTGATTTGTAGTTGGGGCGACTTTTTACAGCCGCCACAATGTTTAGCTCCAAACCCTGATGTACTGCCTTTAAACTTATTCAGAGATTATCTCTCAATTGTTACATTGAAAGATTTTTGACAAGCTATTTTGTGCCAAGTTTGATTAAAATATAAACAAAAATAAGATAAAATGATAACCTTGTCAACAAAAGATACAATACAAAGGATAACATGATCCTTATAAGACAGTCATGATACTGAAATATAGGCACATTAAGGAGCTAGTACTTGACAAACTTGTTATAACATTCAAGCGATCCTACGACCCTGACCTGTCTATGCCTCCCAAACAAAATGTAAAGATATTCAACAAATGTTTATCTTTTAATGGCACCAATATTTTGTTCGTTTGTTTGGCGTTTAACGTCGTAATTTTCCAGCACATTTTAGGCTATGTATGACGGTCGATTTTTTGTGGTGGAGGCAGACCACCCACTTATTCCTGGGTAGAACCAATACTGTATACCTCCCGCCATCCGTAAGAATCGACCATTTCTCACTTACAAGTTGAGCACCCAGTAGGATTCGAACCCGCAGCGGTGAGAGGCGAGAAAGTTTAGAATGTAACCCCTCAACCACGGAAGTGCTTTCCAGGAAAATGTGACAAAAAAATTGTGAAATGTGACTAAACAATCAGTTTGACTCCGACTCTGTTAACCAAATTAAAGTAAAGTTTAGGGCTAACCTGTGGTATCTGAGACAAGGTTTCCATGGCAACGGGGTACAGTTTATCATGGCCGCTAATCAAGCTGAATCTTACAGCCTCTAGTAGAAAGTTCTGATCTAGCATTGCCTTGAACAACATATCTGTACTCTGGAATGAAAACAAGCATTAATAAACAACCCCATCACACACATTATTGCTTAATAATTAAACATCTTTACACAATTTATTTTTAAAATAGTATTCCGTAGATGTCGGCTATGTTTGGACGTGCATTTCAGTGCACTGCCACAGGCTGTCTGGTAGCGCATTCTATAGCACACTTCCATGACGATATAGATTTAATGCCAAATGATAATAAATAAGAGCTGTCGAATGAGTGCACTTGACTTTCAAGACCATGTCTATTTATGGAGCATAATTCTGTTAAATTTCATAACAGAGTTATGGCACTTATTAGTACGAAGTCGAAAAGTTGAGCTGAAAGGGGTTCTTTTTGTTTTGGCAGGTTTTGCCAGGAAATTCAAATGAATTGAATTGGGTTTTAAGGCGCACCAACATATGAAAGGTTATATGGCACCTAACGGACATGAACATGCCAGGCTCATCATCCATGTACATTGAGATAAAATATGGAGAATGGGCCTAGGACCTTCTCACCCTGAACTGCAGAGTTGTTGCAAATTCTATTCTACACACTCCATTTATGCTGGAGCCACGTTTATTGTTTTTCTGCCACTGCTCTTTGTGATTTGAGCGAGATGGCACCTGAAACAATGCAGGGGTCATGATGAAGACCTTTAATGAGCATGAACAAAATGACAAAATGAATATGAATGGGGGGTGGTCCTACCCCTCTGCATGTGACGGTGTTTTCAGTGGTTGTATTCTACCCTGGCAACCACACGGGGACTTCAAATGAAGATATATAGTGGCTGAAAACAGTTAATTCTATATGCTATAACTCCGAAACACCGGTATAGAAGATGTAAGCGGCGTGTAAACAACGTATCAATTGTTTTTTAGGCAACTGAAATAATTGTTTTACCCCTTCATTATAATCCTTTAAAATGGTCTTGATTTAAAAGTTAATACTTTCATGTTCTGTAGAAGAGAAGAATGTAGAATTAACCAGTAAAGTGTATGTTTAGTACATAATACACAAATACCTGATAGGACAGCGAGATATCCGGAGTGATTTTCACTGTTTCTATGGCGAGCAGTATGTTGTCATGACAAGCAGAATTAATCATGGCTTTAAACAGACAAACCCAGACACTATCCAGATCTGACCTGAAACAAGAAGAGAAATATAGTAAATAAAACATGTTTTGTTATAAAATGATGCATGTCATTCCTGCTAAATACTAACCCTGAATGGAAAATTATCATACAAAACATTATTATTAAATGCTTCCACTGTATACTCTGCCTCCGTGGTCGAGGGGCTAATGACGTTGAAAACCTTCTTGCCTCTCACCACTGGGGGGTTCGAAATCAACTGGGAGCTCAACTTGTAAGTGAGAAAGTGTCGATCCTTATGGATGGTGGGAGGTATACAGTACTGGTTCTACCCTGGAGTTTATGTTGGTCTGCCTCCACCGTAAACAAAATTTGATCATCATACATAGCTTACATTGTACTGAAAAATTATGTTAGACACCAAACAAACAAATCCACTCATTATACAGTTGTTAAAAAGGAATGTAGGCATATGATAATTTACTGATTTATAGGGCAGAAAATCACAGTAACAGTATGAAAAATAAGTATAGTACACTAGTGTAATAACACATTATATGCTCAGTTAAGGATTTGCATTAATTTGTAGTGTTTTTCTGATTTAAATATCAATATGCCATATATGGTAATTTGGAACTATGACATCATAATTCGAAAATGTGGGCTCCCATATCCTTTTTAGAACAACCTACAAATGGCGATTTCTTATTTATCATTTGATTATTTTCAAGAAATCCCATTAACAAAAGATTGTTTGGCAGTCTGTCTACATTCCCTTTAAAGGCTACTTTAATTAGATATACTTTATTGTAGTACAAAACCCTGAGCTCTACTGACCTGCTGTATCTGACTGAGTCAGTTACAACATAATTTACGTTATTGGAAAAAATAAATCTGTCCCACTGGGTTTTGAACTCATGAACCAAGGCTTTTTATAAGAAAACAAAATAACAAGTGGACAAATGGTGTTTCTAACATACTCTTTTTCAGGAAATGGTGGCCAGAGTTTTAGAAGACGGCATAAAGCAGAGAACTCTTCCTTGCAAGAGTTGTCACCATTGGCTGTACAGTTCTTCTCAAGTAAGGTAAAAAATAACTTCAATCTCGAATCACTTGACTTGATTTCTTCCTCTGAAACCTGAAATTAATGTTAATAATTCTGATAAAACATATATTAAAACTACAATAGACAATATTTACAAGTACCCGGATTTTAAAAGCTAATAAAACATTTATTTTTCATAATTTGCTCTGAATGTAACCTGATTATCAAACTGACCGTTTATTTTCAAATTTTTTAATAAATCTGTTATTATATAAAAATAGTTATATATTGATAAGTTTTCATACGACTGACTTTATCAAAATTGATAAATAAAATTTAAAAGGTATGATATAAAATGTAATTGGAGTACTTATGTGTCGGGTGTTGTCTAATGTATAAGAAGTGTTCGTAGAAACAGATGTACTGATCTGCATGTTAGATACCAAGTTGAAGAAGACATCATTTCCAGATCACTGCTAGTCCCTTTAACTTGTGTTGAATGACATGTAACTTTTCTGAGATCATTATTCACACAATCTACAACGTTTACATTATATTGTGCAATAACACATTAAATGAAAATTGAATTTATAATATTCTGACATTGAAATCCTCTCTATGATGCTGGGAAGCATTATTTTAGTTTTTGTAAAACCTACCTGATAAAGAGGCCAGGCTTGAGTGACCACGGCTTGTGTGTGATATAGGTAGAGTAGAACACAATCCTCCTCTGATAATAGTAAAACCTACCTGATAAGTGGCCAGGCCAATCAGTGACCAGAAATAAGACATACATAATACATTCTGGTAGGTGATAAACTCGGTTTTTATCCTTGATGTTCAACCAAGTTTACTGTTAAAATGAAGGTATCTACAGTGTGATTCTTTTAAAACCCTGCATATTTCATGCACCTTCATGCAAATTGATTCAATATAAGTACCTTTCAAAATCAAAATCTTGAAAATTATCGTCTTTTTACTCTGCCAAAGATTTTTATTTTACTATAGAACCTAAGGATAAACACCGAGTAACACTAATTTTATCACCTACTGAAAATAAGATAAAATCTCAACATCACTGCAAAGGAAAATTATGAATAGGGTGGGTAGAACACAATCTTCCTCTCATAACTGTAAAACCTACCTGATAAATTGGCCAGGCTTGAGTGACCACGGCTTGTGCGCGATATAGGGTGGGTAGAACACAATCTTCCTCTCATAAATGTAAAACCTACCTGATACAGTGGCCAGGCTTGAGTGACCACGGCTTGTGTGCGATATAGGGTGAGCAGAACACAATCCTCCTCTGATAACTTGAAACTCTAATAAATAATTAAACATTTTGTGAGCTGTATAATAGATGTCATCGATTTTATTTTAGTGGCTTTCACAGACAATATTAATTACTGACCAAAACAGTCATGTTTTTTAATATTTACAGAAAATTAAACAAAACAGATGTGTTTTTGAAATATAAAACTCTTCAATATGTGGTATTTATATTTACTCATATACATGTAGTCTAATATCACCTTTCCACTTTAAGGCCTTCCTTAAAAAATAATTTGTTTGCTGGTTCCATTCCCAGAGCTGGTAGGTAAGTGATTTTTTTTCTTAAAGGGACACACGGCAATCTTTATTTTTTAAAAACTTGCAGCGTCCCGCTAGTTTTTTTTGCATAACTTGCATTTGTTCAATCATTAATATTAATATAAAAATAGTATTAAGCGATTTGTTTTTGAAGATTATTAATTTTTGATATTATTGCCCCAATAATATATTAAAACTTATAATAAGACGAAAAAGTGAAAACATTAAATTTGACTTACTTAAATGTAACCAGGGTAAAAGTAACAAGAGATCAATGACCTTGAAGCTCTACTGATTGATTTTGATTTCAGGAAGTAGTCGCTACTGACTTGTTTTTTGAAAATCTATTTTTAACCGTGGCGGCCATCTTGAATTTCCGGCCGACCTGAAATTTTGCTAGTATCAATTAGACATTTAGAGCAACATTCCTGTGAAGTTTCATGAAAATCCGTCAAGTAGTTTCAGAGGAGTAGTCGCTACAAGTTTTCATTATATAACTCTATGTAAACAAAGATGGCCGCTAGCAGCCATGTTTAACGTCAAATCAAAACGATTTTCGACAAGGACCAACATCATGTCATACTGATCATTTTAGAAAAAGTCCCATATCAATATCTCTTATAGTTTTGAAGAAGTAGTCGCTACAAACTTATTTATTTTAAATCTATTTTTAGCTGTGGCGGCCATCTTGAATTTCCGGCCGACCTGAAATTTTTCTAGGATCAACTAGACATCAAGAGCAACATTCCTGTGAAGTTTCATGAACATCCGTCAAGTAGTTTCAGAGGAGTAGTCGCTACAAAATAATTTTCCACAAGGATCAACATCATGTCATGCTGATCATTTTAGAAAAAGTCCCATATCAATATCACTTATAGTTTTCAAGAAGTAGTCGCTACAAACTTGTATTTTAAAACTCTATTTTTAGCTTTGGTGGCCATCTTGGATTTCACATCAACATGAATTTTTGCTAGGATCAACTAGACTTTATGGGCAACATTTCTGTAAAGTTTCATGAATATCCATCCAGTAGTTTCAGAGGAGTTGTCGCTACAAATAAAAGTTTACGGACAGACGGACGGACGGACGACGGACGCCTCACCACGGCATAAGCTCTGCTGATCTCTGATCGGTCGAGCTAAAAATGATACTGGATATATAAATCCCTTTAAAGAATCTGTGCCTTTGCACCAATATTAAATTACAGAACAAGAATATAACAGATCTTTCTTCATAGAATATTCATAAAATAGCCATGTTTACATAAAATTGCAGTTAAATTGAATATTTGATATTTTATATTTAAATCGCTTAGATATAGGTAGACCCTTTTTAAAATTGCCAACAAAATAATATACAGAATTGTTGTAAAATATTTTGGGTTGGTACTTAAAGGACACATTGACTTCACTCCAACCATTCGGAGGAGTAACTGCAAGCATACCTTCTCGAGGATATAGAGCACATCTAGTCTGGGCTGTACGCCTACGGTGATGTCAGAACAGAATGGCCGCAACTGTGACAAGATGTCCTCCGCTGTCACTAGGTCACCACTAGAAACAAACCATGACAGGAGGATCACAAAAAGCAATACTGAAGTCCTAAAACCATCTGGAACTCTAGTAAGTTGGATTTTCCAAGTCATGTGACGTGGGTACAAACATCGCTTTTTCAAATTGCAAGTGCAACAAATCTTGATATCTGTTGTCGCTGTTATGTTTTCCCTAGACACACCTTTGTCTCTATTGTCATATTTTTAATAAAGACATTAATCCACAACATGTTTCCATTGAAAAATACAAATTTGAAGCAGACATGTTTGTACCTACAATACAAATTTGAAGCAAACAAGTTTGTACCTACATTACAAACCAACTTTACGTGAGTTCCGGAGATTTTGGCACTGGCGGGGTTACAGATGTCGAAGTTCACATGAAGAGTTAGATAATAAATATAATAATAACAAGAAGCAACGCCTATCGGTGAAGACGCTCCACTTTCAAGGATTTGTTTATTTACTGGGAAACTATGTTGAAGGGCATAACTTTGCTTAATTTTATAACAGAATTATTGCACTTGTTAATACAATTTTTTTTGTTAGTATTAAAGGGGCCAATAACTTTGTTAAAATAAAAGCATGAGCTCGGTTGCATGATGTTGTCTGATGCCAAATACATTTGTGACGTTTCAATCCATTATGTAAAGCAGTTTCTGAGATACAAGCTTAAATACAAACTTTAACCAAATATTCAAGTATAAAAGCGGCCATTATTTTGTTAAAATAAAAGCATGAGTTGTAGAACCTGGCTGTTTCATGCTGTCTAATGATGCCAAATACATGTGTGAAGTTTCAATCCATTATGTAAAGTAGTTTCTGAGATACAAGCTTAAATACAAACTTTAATCTGGATGCAGACCATGAAGACGCAGATCAATTGACTTATTGATTGAACTGGATTTTATAGTCGTACCAACAGCTAGGGTCATACGGCGACTTTCCAGCTTCCATTGGTGGAGGAAGACCCCAGGTGCCCCTCCGGGCAATTTTCGTGCACAGGCGGCACCTGGGTACAGCTACCGACATTCCGCAAGCCGGCTGGATAGCTTCCTCACATAAAGAAGACGCAGATCAAGTGATGACAATAGCTCTTCTTTTTTTCTTCAAAAAAGTCGAGCTAATAATAACAATGTCTTATTTAACGAGGGCAACACAGTTAGTGCCAGACTACTCTTCCTTATGGCCATCAAGCATCACATTATTAAATATATGTTGATGACTGAACACTGACAGAGACTGATCCAGTTCAATCAAAAGCTTTAGATCATTTTTTTGATGATCTTGAAATCGTCAATTAAAAATGTATTAACCTTTCTTCAACATGTTCTTGGACATTTAGCACTATCTTCTGTAATGATGGCAGGGGTTCTTTGGTGACCATAAGGTCAACTGTACTTTCTTGATTGCTGAAAATAAAACCGACTTTAGAAACAAGGATGCTTTTTTTACATTTAGTGATAATGAATATTATTATGTAATTGTTATTGTTGTTATGAAATTGAAGGTGATGATGAAAAGATGAGAGCAAATCCCTAAGTCGAACCTTAGACACGGGGCTCTGAACCTTAAAAATAGGTCCCTGATTGCTGGACAAAGGGCCTTGAACCACAGACACAGGGCCCTGTTTGCTGGACAAAGGGCCCTGAATAAGGACCAGAGTCATAGAGACAGGGCCATGATTGCTGGACAAAGGGCCCTGAATCAGGACCTGAGCCATAGAGACAGGGCCATGATTGCTGGACAATGAACCCTTGACACAGGTCCTTGAATATGGGACACTGTAGGGTTCTGAATGCTGGGCCTTGCAAAGCTCACGTTTACACAATATAAAGAAAACTGCTATAATTACCAACCTCAGTTTCTTTAGCAGACAGTCCAAGGCATCCCTCACTACAGTTGTTAGGGTCCATGTTTCCATGGTTACAGCAGAGAGTAAGGCATTAACTGTTTGCAAAGGGAGATCACCTTCTAGAATCATGGTGACTAGAAGCTTGTGAATCTGAAAATAATTGTTAACCTTTGACAATTTAAATAAATCAATAAATATTAATTAAAGTTCATGTTAAAAACTCACAGAATTGCTAAAATTATGAATATTTGGTCTATACTCATCACACAATGATTTTAATATAAAGTTAAACCTACTTGGTAACTTGATGTGGTAAAATTAATGTTTCTAAAATATTTCCCTCTTGTGGTGTCTTGTGGTATTGTTTTTAATTACTAAACTTAAATGTCTCTTATTTCAGACTAGTTAACAGATAGTTATCAAATAAATATTTTTAGTACAAATAAAGCGAGGATTAAATTACAGTATACATGCAAAGTCATTTTAATTTGCACAGCTCACTTATAATAGTAAAATATTTTTCAAAAAACAAAATACAACATACACTTTCAGATGACCCCTTTGAAAGGTCATACATCTCCAGGTACTCTTGAACTCTGGTGACCTCTGACTGTGACATTGCTATGACAACGGGAGTAGTAAGGGATTCCAAATGTTTCAAATAGCCGCCCACAGTGGTTGCTAGATTCTCCCAGGTTACATCCCTGTAAATATAAACACAAGTATAAAATTAAACAGATTTATTGTCTACAGACGGACAACTGGATGAATGGACGGATGGACAAGCTTAAGCCAGTATGCCTCCCTTACTTTTGTCAGGTAAAAGTAGCTGGAACTCCTTTTATCACATTTCTATGAGTGAACATTTTTTCTCAGTGAATGAATATTCATAATCGCTAAATATTAATAACAAACTCCGAACACAAAAATAACTGTGACTTTCAGTCATGATGCCAATAAAGTGTTGCTGACATCATCATCGGGCGATAACATTCAATAAAACTAATAAATTCGGTTAAAATCATACATAAACAATGTCACTTGCATATGCTTGTTCGTGAAAAGAACCACACGTCTACCGTCTCGTGAAGGATTTCCCTAAAATCGATTCCAGCAGTTATATATTAATAATGAAGCTAACTTATTTGCTTTTTTTCTTTTTATAAAAAAAAGAAGCACCATTACTTTCCAAATAGGCATGAAGTTATAGAATAATCTTCTTGGTATTATTAAACTTTCATTTGCATTAATGGTTATATAATAAGGAAAATGTGTCTATATGGAAACATCAATAACGTAGATGTGTCTACAAGTAATATATACTGAAACGAAAAAGAAAAGCAACTCGGGAATATGACGATCATTTTGCTGGTGATGGCCATTCGAAGGAGCATTTCTTGATCGTGGACCTGGAGAAATTGAATGGAGATACAATCTACTCCGCACATACCGGCCGTATGGACTGGATACGAAAGAGTAAGACCCCAACGGCCAAATACAACGTTCCCGCCTTATCCGCGACACAACAACGTCAAAACTCCCGCGTCAACGTCATAACGTTATTTCCGTTTCCTTGTATATACAACAAATAAACGCCACTGATGAAGACCGCTTGGTGGTCGAAAGCTATGGCAAAAAAGAAAGATTTTGTTATTTATATATATATATATATATATATATGTAGGGTAAAGTGACTGCTTTACTACTCACTTTGTTTCCTCATGCTTTTTCTTCTTGTTGGATTGCTGACGGCAGAGTTTTATAACTCTTCTACAAATCTCCTGTCGGCATTCAATCTCAAGCTGCAAACAACAGCACAATATAAATGTTCACGTTTCTAATGATGAAAACCATTTATAGTTAATGTGGAATGTAAAAATGTCATTATTGTTTCTTTTGAATATATCGAAATGACACAAGATATCTGTTGTATACTCTGAGGTTGTTTTATAACAAGAGTGTAAAAAATATGCATTAACATTCTGACTAAGCTTGATCATTCTTCATACTGGCTAACTTCTGACAGTATATATATATATATGTAAAACGTCGCTTTTAATAATCTTTCAGCCACATCACAATGGTCTCTACCTCTTAGCAGTGAGCTCAATGCTCAACTTTACAATGCCATTACACTGGAATACCAAGCTGTTGACACATGTCATTATACCCCACCCAGTCACATTATACTGGCCGACCATCCCTAGAACTACCCTTTATATACCGAACTTCAATCAAGGAAGCTACTGTTGTACCATTTTTATAGTCTTTGACATGAACCGACATGAACCAGCCAGGGATTGAACCCATCACCTTCCACATGCGAGATTATTATATGACCTGAATACCTCGATAGAAGTTTGATCAATGATTTTGTAGTGTAATTATGCCGTTATTGAAACGCAAACCACCTTAAGTAGATAATCAGTTAAATTGTTTGCAGAATAAACATATATATACCAGAGTTCTAGACTTCTTTGCAAATACAACGGCCTGTATGAACTGAAGAATATATTTGGGCTGTAGTTTCGAGATGTACTCCCCACATGCCTCGTACCTGTGTATCCAGCCAGACTGAAAAATAAGTATCTAATTATATTATATCTGATAAGAGTGTTTGGCATCTAAATTATATTTATACAAAAAATAATTGAAAAAGTGCACCATCTTAATGTAATGCAATGATAATCACAAAGGAGATCAAAGACCAAGTTTAGAGTGTTTAGAAGGGACATCTACATGTTAACAATGTCTCCCATTATAGCAAGTCTGTAACAATTATTTCAATCCAAACACACAGCCACAATGAAGTGATACATTAATTCCACAAACCAGGTTTTCGGGTTGTTTTTTGCTGTCTGCTTCCCAGAAATACTTGACAGCCCATGTACAGTAGACAACGCTGCCCTCTAGAGTCCCATCTCGCTGGAATGAAGAAAGACATATGCCAATCAGTTGTAACAAAGAATGTATATGGTGAGTGAAGCAACAGCAAGTTTATGTATGGTTTTAATTAAAACCTCCTTGTGCATCGACATAATTAGAAACAAAATTCCATTAACTCTGACATTAAAAGTTAACAACAAGAGGCCCAAGAGGGCCTGTGAACGCTCTACTGGCTGTTATACCATTGATGAATCGAGTCGTACTACATGGTGTCTAGAGTGTACACAAGGTTTTTCAAGTATTTGACCTAGTTTTTGACCCCATGGGACCCATTTTCGAACTTGACCAAAATATAATTAAGACAACATTTCGACAAAGTTTCATCAAGATTGGGTCAGAAATATGGCCTCTAGAGTGTACACAAGGTTTTTCAAGTATCTGACCTAGTGACCTAGTTTTTGACCCTGTGTGACCCATTTTTCGAACTTTAGCAAGCTATAATTGAGACAAATATTCTGACAAAATTGCATCAAGATCGGGTCAAAAATACGGCCTCTAGAGTGTACACACGGTTTTTCCAAAGTTTGACCTAGTGACCTAGTTTTTAACACCATGTGACCCATTTTTGAACTTGACCAAGATATAATTTAGACAAACATTTTGACAAAGTTTCATCAAGATTGGGTCAGAAATACGGTTTCTAGAGTGTACACAAGGTTTTCCAAGTATTTGACCTAGTGACCTAGTTTTTAACCCCAAGTGACCCATTTTCAAACTTGACCAAGATATAATTAAGACAAACATTCTGACAAAGTTGCATCAAGCTCGGGTCAAAAATATGGCCTCTAGAGTATACACAAGGTTTTTCCAATATTTGACCTAGTGACCTAGTTTTTAACTTCATGTGACCCATTTCCGAACTTGATCAAGATATAATTAAGATAAACAATTTGACAAAGTTTCATCAAGATTGGGTAACAAATATGACCTCTAGAGTGTACACAAGTTTTTTCAAGTATTTGACCTAGTGACCTAGTTTTTGACCCCACATGACCCATTTTTAAACTTGACCAAGATTTCATTGAGACAAACATTCTGACAAAGTTTCATGATGATTGCATCAGAAATGTGGCCTCTAGAGTGTACACAAGAAAAGTTAACGGACGACGGAAAACGGACAACACACCATCCCATAAGCTCTACTGGCCAAGCCCTTTACCGAGCTGTTATTGACATTAACAATCTGGTAAAGTTTGGTAAAGATCGAATGAAAAAAAATATGGCGTCTAGAGTGTACACAAGGTTTTTCAAGTATTTGACCTAGTGACCTAGTTTTTGACTCCATGGGACCCATTTTCGAACTTGACCAAAATATAAATAAGACAACATTTCGACAAAGTTTCATCAAGATCGGGTCAGAAATATGGCCTCTAGAGTGTACACAAGGTTTTTCAAGTATTTGACCTAGTGACCTAGTTTTTGACCCTGTGTGACCCATTTTCGAATTTTAGCAAACTATAATTGAGACACATATTCTGACAAAATTGCATCAAGATCGGGTCAAAAATATGGCCTCTAGAGTGTACACACGGTTTTTCCAAAGTTTGACCTAGTGACCTAGTTTTTAACACCATGTGACCCATTTTTGAACTTGACCAAGATATAATTAAGACAAACATTTTGAACAAAGTTTCATCAAGATTGGGTCAGAAATACGGCTTCTAGAGTGTACACAAGGTTTTTCAAGTATTTGACCTAGTGACCTAGTTTTTAACCCCATGTGACCCATTTTCAAACTTGACCAAGATATAATTAAGACAAACATTCTGACAAAGTTGCATCAAGCTCGGGTCAAAAATATGGCCTCTAGAGTGTACACAAGGTTTTTCCAATATTTGACCTAGTGACCTAGTTCTTAACTTAATGTGACCCATTTCCGAACTTGATCAAGATATAATTAAGATAAACAATTTGACAAAGTTTCATCAAGATTGGGTAACAAATATGACCTCTAGAGTGTACACAAGTTTTTTCAAGTATTTGACCTAGTGACCTAGTTTTTGACCCCACATGACCCATTTTTGAACTTGACCGAGATTTCATTGAGACAAACATTCTGACAAAGTTTCATGATAATTGCATCAGAAATGTGGCCTCTAGAGTGTACACAAGCAAAAGTTAACTGACGGACGGACGACGGACGGACGACGGAAGACGGACGACGGAAGACGGACAACACACCATCCCATAAGCTCTGCTGGCCCTTGGCCAGTAGAGCTAATAAAAACAATCCAGCATTTTTTCGGTGTTCAGCAGTTTTTAACACCGGTAGTGGTAAATTCTAAATCATTAGTCCAACCTTTAACTACAAGTGAAACAAGAACCAAGAATACACCTCGTTTTGAATGACTTAACACACTATACCTGGCTATATTTACTGACAGAAACCATTTCAGCAAGGTATGTATAATATGTATGGCTCTTCGAGAATTGGAATCTGTATTGACTGTTGAATCATACAAGTTTACATGCGGTTGATCCATTATTTGGACATATTCCCCTGAATCATCAGATTCCATAATTAGACTGAAATAATGTGGTCATCTGTGCCATCAAGAGTGTTTTGTATCAGTTGTATACTAGTTTTTTCATATGCATACCATTTTCGGGATGTCTCAAATTTGTGTACAATTGAAATTTTAAATTTAAATGAGTTCTGCTCAAGCCAGGCCTTAGAGGGCGTGAACTGGAGCCAGCAAGCATTTTTCACTACCGTCCATGAACAGTTTCAATCAAACCGAGACAGCAATATTTTTTGTATTTATCATGTTCGGCGATTTCCAAATTTTTCCTTTCTTTTGCAATCATTGTAACAATTATAATCTAGTCATTATACTGCTCTTTTGCAAAAGTCGATTGAATGATGCAGGAAACAAATCCGATGAACAAAAAATAGCAGATGGACAAATGATAGTCAATATACTCCATCAAAACTGAAGTTACAATCAGCATACCCCATTTGTCATTATAATATTTCTATCGTATGTATTTTGATATTACTCTATGTAAAATATTGGCAATAAAATATGTTTAAATCAATCATACCCCATCAGGAATCTGCTTGGCCAGTTTAGCAACCGTGGAGATGTTGGCAGCACTGAGGCAAGGAGACAGTACGTCTATTACGTTCACATTCTCATCCATTAATGCTTTGTAGTCTAGGTCTGAAACAAATACATTTACCAAAATATCGGGTAAAAGTAGGTCAATAATCAAGGCTATTGCTTTGGCATATGCACATATTTATTTTTGCAGACGAATTTTGTGGTTTTCACCATGTTCATTTCACTTCCGCATCAAGTGACCTGTAGGTTTCTTTCCGGTTTTGATTCTGAGAGAGAACGACATAAAATGTTTGCTTGTCGCAGCATTTTCTTCAAATTAATAACAGTTATGTCAGGAAGAGGCGGACCTAGAAAGGATGCAATGCGAACTAGGTGAATGGCTAAGCGCAGGAGGAGACGATGCCGACGAAACAACAAAAAACGGCCACAATTTCCAAGGCTCCGGCAATGCCATCTGCTGAAATAGACGATTCGGGCACACGTGACAATTACGATAGCGAGCCAGAAATCTTACAATTGTGCCAGGAGGATGCAAATATATATGCTCCAGGTCATGGACAGAAGGATGCTAATGCGAGTGGCGGTGCAAACCACAAGTCAGATATATGGATCATTGGCGATAGTAAGGGTAGCAAGGGTGCGGGACCATGCAGCTGCACCTGGCAACCTGAACTTAGATCTACAGATGCGCATACATTTGATAGGAAGGGGGTGTGTGTGTGTTTGTGGGGGGTTTAAAAAATGTCAATCAGGTCAACCAGCATTTTTAATAAAATATATATTTGCAAATATGTGGCATTTTTGTACACCATCCACAGAGTTAACTAGACTGCTTTGAATAAATTGACAACATTACACCTGAATTACCTGGTACTGTAGTCTTGAGTTTTTTCAGAAGTTTGACATGGTTGTCGGCGGTCAGTCTCCCTTGTAGTGGTTTCTGGCAGCCTCCCAGTGTCGTGTAGTAGTACAGCATGAATGGCTGGTCACGCCCATCCAGGGACGGGTATACGTACGTAGACATACGGTCACAGAATTCATCAGGCTGTGACTTCAATGTGTCCAGAATACCAAGTTTGGTAACTCTCGTCTCAATATCTTCCACGGACAATCTATGGAGGGAAAGTGTTGAGTAATATGAGGAATGAATGTTGTTTTACGACTCTTTAGCAATTTTAATAGGTCGTATCAGGTTGGAACGGGGGAACGGGAAATGGTGGAGCAAAAAAATGACAATAATAACAATGAAGATGATTACTGGCAATGAATTTCATGATCTCAACCCCAATATAAATAATCTGCCTTCTAAATACATTGTTCTTTAAATAGAGGATCTTATATGAGTACTCATTCATTACTGAATTTATTAAACGAGTTGGCAAAATGATAGAATGCAAGGCTCTTGGCGAGCATTATTGATATAATGCAAGGCTCTTGCCGAGCATTATATCAATTTTGCTAACGAGTTTAATAAATTCAATAATGAATGAGAACGAATGTTAGATTCTACTTATCACATAACTCACATATCGACTTTTATTGCATTTTCCTGTTGCTTTAACACGTGAAACCAACATAAACCGTGGGAATTGGGTCATAGTCATTATCGATTTTTTTTGACAGCGCATACTAAGCTTATTTGCATACTTATACAACTAGTGGTATATCAAAAATTTAGAATGGTGTTATTCCACTCCCACACCGTAAGTTATGTGATAAATATGGTACTTACATCATAGAATAAAACAAAGTTTTATTCAACAGGCTTATATAACTAATGGTAAGAATAATGAACTATTGACAAAAACAACATCTATATGGGACAATTGACAAGGGGAACGCATTATGACACTGCTACTACACAGATATCATAAACCTCCTGGCAAGTGTACATACCCACTGTCTGTGAAGAGGAATTCCAGGTGTGTAGCATACACCTGCCACCTTGGGATCTCGTATCTCTCTGCCAGGGAAACAGAAATATTGTAGATGTTGTCCTCTAGACTCCTACAAACAGCCAAAAGATTAATCTCCCTCACATACGTTTTATTCAAATCTGAATATAATACACACACTGTACCGTATACTATATGACCTATATCACACGTTGTCCAGCTCATGTAGGTGCAACCAGCAATCAGTGGAGCGCTGTGGTCTAGTGGTAGGGTGTTGGACCCATGATCGAAAAGTCGTGGGTTTGATGCCTGACATTACCATATTTTTGAACTGAGTACCGCCTTATAATTGCATCTTGAAAATGAAGGTCTCAAAATGTGCATAAGCACATCCCAACTTTGTGATGCTGAGCAGTGAGCAGAACACTGGCTGTTTTCATGAATTTCAAAAGTTTTTGAAAAAGTGCCTGTCAGACTGAAAGTCATTGATGTTCACACATAATAATTTCCTATCTAGTCAGTTTTAGTTTTACTTAAAGATGACACGTAATTGCTGTATATTTATTATCGTAAATACCACATTTTATATCAGATCTGATCACTTCTGGTCTGGAGAAGTAAACACTGGTCAAGACAAGTAAACACTGGTCAGGACAAGTGATTTCCAAAATCATTTGTCCACCTGCCGAGCTTTCTAAAAAGTTAATGTTTTCCCTGCAATGGTTGACTAACTATGACTGGTTGGCTAACTATGACTGGTTGACTAACTAATGACTGCTTGACTAACTATGACTGGTTGGCTAACTATGACTGGTTGACTATGACTGGTTGGCTAACTATGAATGGCTGACTAACTATGACTGGTTGGCTAACTATGACTGGTTGACTATGACTGGTTGACTAACTATGACTGGTTGGCTAATTTTGGGAGGGTTATCTCAGAAAGCACTTGAAGAATCGAATTACATTTTGTGACACAGAGAAAAAAGCTCTCTTGGCAGGGATATATTTAGTTGAAGAAAATGACTGACAGTCTATGGTTGACGAAGAGTTTATGGTTGACTTACATGGCCAGGCCTAGTATGGTCTCTTGCTTGTACTCCAGATCAGCTGTGAATCTGTCTATGTCTATACCTGGGAATCACAAACATGAAGCAATGAATAAATACATTTTGAAATTAAGAAAGTTCAATAATATTATACAGTCGAACCTCGATAGCTCGAAGTCAGCGGGACCATAGGGATATGTTCGAGCTATCGGTGGTTTCGAGGCATCGAGGTAAAGGTAACAAGAGGTCAATGACCTTGAAGCTCTACTGATTGATTTTGATTAGAGGAAGTAGTGGCTACAGACTTGTTTTTTGAAAATCTATTTTTAACCGTGGCGGCCATCTTGAATTTCCGGCCGACCTGAAATTTTGCTAGGATCAATTAGACATTAAGAGCAACATTCCTGTGAAGTTTCATGAAAATCCGTCAAGTAGTTTCAGAGAATTAGTCGCTACAAGTTTTCATTATATAACTCTATGTAAACAAAGATGGCCGCTGGCAGCCATGTTTAACGTCAAATCAAAACGATTTTCGACAAGGACCAACATCATGGCATACTGATCATTTTAGAAAAAGTCCCATATCAATATCTCTTATTGTTTTGAAGAAGTAGTCGCTACAAACTTATTTATTTTAAATCTATTTTTAGCTGTGGCGGCCATCTTGAATTTCCGGCCGACCTGAAATTTTTCTAGGATCAACTAGACATCAAGAGCAACATTCCTGTGAAGTTTCATGAACATCAGTCAAGTAGTTTCAGAGGAGTCGCTACAAGTTTTTACTATACAACTCTATGTAACCAAAGATGGCCACTGGCAGCCATGATTAACGTCGAATCAAAATAATTTTCCACAAGGATCTACATCATGTCATGCTGATCATTTTAGAAAAAGTCCCATATCAATATCACTTATAGTTTTCAAGAAGTAGTCGCTACTAACTTATTTTTTAAAAATCTATTTTTAGCTGTGACGGCCATCTTGAATTTCCGGCCGACCTGAAATTTTTCTAGGATCAATTAGACATCAAGAGCAACATTCCTGTAAAGTTTCATGACAATCCGCCAAGTAGTTTCAGAGGAGTTGTCGCTACAAGTTTTTACTATATAACTCTATGTAAACAAAGATGGCCGCTGCAGCCATGTTTAACGTTGAATCAAAACGATTTTTGACTAGGATCAACATCATGTCATGCTGATCATTTTAGAAAAAGTCCCATATCAATATCACTTATAGTTTTCAAGAAGTAGTCGCTACAAACTTGTATTTTAAAACTCTATTTTTAGCTTTGGCGGCCATCTTGGATTTCACATCAACATGAATTTTTGCTAGGATCAACTAGACTTTATGGGCAACATTTCTGTAAAGTTTCATGAATATCCATCCAGTAGTTTCAGAGGAGTTGTCGCTACAAATAAAAGTTTACGGACAGACGGACGGACGACGGACGCCGCACCACGGCATAAGCTCTGCTGATCTCTGATCAGTAGAGCTAAAAACCAAAATATCTATCCGAATTTGTGTACCACCGAAATAGTGTTACTTGTGTACGTGATGTATCGTTCTCGGTATGTTTTTTATGTTCATGCTTGTTTGTTTAAGCCTCATAACGGATATATAACATGTATTGTTACACTGAAAATACAAGAAAAACTGCAATAATGTGTTTGTTTTATCATTTATTTAAAGAAATATCAAACTAATAGACTTTAACATACATTGCGGAAGTCCGAATAATGAGAACAAGGTAAGACTGGTTTCGGTACATAAAATTGAATAGAATAGACAATAGCGTAGCGCATAATTCACTGTTGAAATATCTTACTACACATACGTTTTTGTTTATTCAGTTGTTTTATTTAAAAAAGTTTGTAATGAGTGATTACTTTGCACACGACTTCATCAATTCATCTTTCAAAACTTTGTCGTGTATGCGATATAGTCCACTGAGTAGGTGTGCAGTATTTTCACATCCCTCCAGGTAAGATTGAAACCAATCAACAGACAGTATTTAATTAGAAAATCAACCGTGTTTGATTTATTGTAATTAACAGTAAACGAAGTACACTAAACATAAATTTTATCGGTCTATTATCGCTTTTCAATCATAAATGTTCGCACCTTTAACAATCAACTTTATCTGTTTTCGCACTATGATCGAACTTGCTACAAACAAATACAAACACGTCGATTACAATTAATATGGCCGACGTCGCATGGCAACGGATCATCACCTTCGATTAAGCGAGGTTTAAATTCACACAAAAATGGATCTTCGGACCGTAAAAAGTATTCAAGCGAGCCGGGGTATTCGAGAAATAATATTCGAATAATCGAGGTTAAATTACATTGAATTATATAGGAGTTGTGTCGGGACCGGAAAATGTGTTCGAGTTACCGATGGTATTCGAATCACCGGTGTTCGAGCTATCGAGGTTCGACTGTATATAAATACTATTCATAACGTTTTTTGGAAAAATGAGCTGTGTACTGGAACAACTGTTTCTTATCCTTGTTATGCTTATAACAGTTGTCACAATTCCTCAGGATATTTTGTCACAGTTGTACCTGTAATATCTTGCAATTGGCTATAAACAAGCAAATGTAACCATCTAATATACCGCACATCCACGACCCTCTCATTACACTTAAAACCTGCCAATTTCATAAAAAAATCTCTTATGGGAAAGTAAAGTTATTGAGCAAAAACCAATTTTCTATTTATAGTTACAGTGACCTTGATCTTTGACCAAATGATCTGGATAACCATCCCAAGCTTTCTTTCCATAAGCTGAACCTTGTGGAAAAGAAATTTCATGCATCGTGTGGTTAAGTTCCATTAAAATCCGTCTAGGAAATGAAAAGACTGTAAAAGCAATTTTTTATTTACAATAACAGTAACCTTGATCTTTTTATAAAAGACCCGAATAACAATACTGTGTTTCCTTCCAGTTTGTAGTATTTTGTTGTGAAGTTTTCATTAAAATCCCTAAAAGGGAAAGTAAATTTATTGAGTGAAAAACTATTTTCTATTAATAGTAACAATGACCTTGACCTTTGACCAAATAACCCGAAAAAAATCCCGTCTTTCCTTTTCTCATTTAGTGAAGTTTCCTTAAAATCCCTGAAGAGAAAGTAAAGTTACTGAGCAGAAACCATTGTCCATTTATAGTAACATTGACCTTGACCTTTGACCAAATCACCCGAATAACACTCCTTAGCCTCCTTTTAATGAACACTGTGGTAAAGTTTTTTTTAAATCGCTCATCGCTCAAGGGGACCTGAAGTTATTGAGTGGAAACATGAAACATGACTGATGGACTGAGGCACTGACTGATGGAGTGAAATATTTTTATTTATTTTTTAAATTTTACCTCTCCCAAGTTTCTTCAGCACTTTAGCCTGTCTGTAGTCCTCCAACATTTCATTGTACTGTTTTATTTTGGTTACCAAGGCAACAACATATTCTGGCCAATCATAGTCCTTATTCTGTGTGATCAAGTTAGTCACCTTCTGCATAACTTTTACTGCAAATAATTAATTTATTGCTTTAAATACAGAAGGAAACTGAAACTATATTTAAAGATTTCCAAAAAATAAATGTCAGAGGAAAATGTGTTTAATGCTTTACATTATAAAATTGAAAATACTACCGTTAAATCCCTATTAAACACCCTTCCTCTAATAGACTAATAAATGCACCGCCAACCCCCATGCCGGTGGGATGGGGGCGTTAGAAAATCTAAATTTATGTATGATTAATGATTACCTGGATGATGTAAAAAGAGGGAAGACAACTGTGGCAAATCTGATGGCTTCACGGCAGAATACAGCTGTAGGGCGTAGTAATACAGAGCCAACTGGAGTGAGATGTCCGTCTTGGGGTAATCCTCAAAACAACGGTCCGCCTCCATAGGCTGTAAACAAAATGTCTCTTGTGAAAGCTGAATCTATTTTATAGTAACCCTTAAGCTGCTACATGCATATACATACATGTATATATAATGGACTGTTCTTTCCTTGAATTAAGACCATTCCATTTATGTGACAAAGGGGTGTTTTGGATTACTTGCAGGCTGATCTTGGTTTACAATGGACGCAAATGCTATTATAGCCGTGCTTAACAGTTAATGGATTAGAATGCTTAAGAATACAAATCACTTGTTATAGCTGCTGATGACAAAGTGATCTTGATGTGATGCAATGAAAGAGGGGTTTATATCTATATTTGTAAAAAAAAATCTTACTAATTCATTTCTAGTCAGATCTAATTGTGTGCCCAGGTATGGCTGATTTTTGTCTAGTCTATGGAGCTATTCTATGGAGCTTACCTGTTGAAGTGCGAGTAGATATGCTAGACTGAGTGTGTGGTCAGTACAGAAGTTCTCATTGGCCAGTTGGAGTAACACTAAAACAAAAATATATTTATAATATCATCTTTACCTTATTTATTGTATAAGTTTGGACACCTTAAGAATTTTAGGAAACTTCCATAAGGTTTGGGACAAATCACAAATTTCATAAAAGTTCTGTCATTTTAAGACAAAATGAAACTGGACAACCAAATGTGTCAAATGTAATGCTGATAGTTATACACATTACACACACATGAAATGCGTGATAATTTTATTTGTGGGAATATTTACTGTCGTCTGCTAAATATGAATATTAACTGTCGTCCGCTGAATATGAATATTAACTGTCGTCTGCTGAATATTAACTGTCATCTGCTGAATATGAATATTATAAACTGTCGTCTGCTAAATATGAATATTAACTGTCGTCCGCTGAATACGAATATTAACTGTCATCTGCTGAATATGAATTTTATAAACTGTCGTCTGCTAAATATGAATATTAACTGTCATCCGCTGAATGTGAATATTAACTGTCATCTGCTGAATATTAACTGTCATCTGCTGAATATGAATATTATAAACTGTCGTCTGCTAAATATGAATATTGACTGTCGTCTGCTGAATATGAATATTAACTGTCGTCTGCTGAATATGAATATTAACTGTCATCTGCTGAATATGAATATTAACTGTCATCTGCTGAATATGAATATTATAAACTGTCATCTGCTAAATATGAATATAAACTGTCGTCTGCTGAATATGAATATTAACTGTCGTCTGCTGAATATGAATATTAACTGTCATCTGCTGAATATGAATATTATAGACTGTCGTCTGCTAAATATGAATATAAACTGTCGTCCGCTAAATATGAATATTAACTGTCGTCTGCTAAATATGAATATAAACTGTCGTCCGCTAAATATGAATATTAACTGTCGTCTGCTAAATATGAATATAAACTGTCGTCCGCTAAATATGAATATTAACTGTCATCTGCTGAATATGAATATTATAAACTGTCGTCTGCTGAATATGAATATCATAAACTGTCGTCAGCTAAATATGAATATTAACTGTCATCTGCTGAATATGAATATTAACTGTCATCTGCTGAATATGAAAATTATAAACTGTCGTCCGCTAAATATGAATATTAACTGTCGTCCGCTAAATATGAATATTAACTGTCGTCCGCTAAATATGAATATTAACTGTCATCTGCTGAATATGAATATTATAAACTGTCATCTGATAAATATGAATATTAACTGTCATCTGCTGAATATGAATATTAACTATTATCTGCTGAATATAAATATTATAAACTGTCGTCCACTAAATATGAATATTAACTGTCGTCCGCTAAATATGAATATTAACTGTCGTCCGCTAAATATGAATATTAACTGTCATCTGCTGAATATGAATATTATAAACTGTTGTCGGCTAAATATGAATATTAACTGTCATCTGCTGAATATGAATATTAACTATTATCTGCTGAATATGAATATTATAAACTGTCGTCCACTAAATATGAATATTAACTGTCGTCCGCTAAATATGTATATTAACTGTCGTCCGCTAAATATGAATATTAACTGTCATCTGCTGAATATGAATATTATAAACTGTCATCTGCTAAATATGAATATTAACTGTCGTCCACTAAATATGAATATTAACTGTCATCTGCTGAATATGAATATTAACTGTCATCTGCTGAATATGAATATTAACTGTCATCTGCTGAATATGAAAATTATAAACTGTCGTCCGCTAAATATGAATATTAACTGTCGTCCGCTAAATATGAATATTAACTGTCGTCCGCTAAATATGAATATTAACTGTCATCTGCTGAATATGAATATTATAAACTGTCATCTGCTAAATATGAATATTAACTGTCATCTGCTGAATATGAATATTAACTATTATCTGCTGAATATGAATATTATAAACTGTCGTCCACTAAATATGAATATTAACTGTCGTCCGCTAAATATGAATATTAACTGTCGTCCGCTAAATATGAATATTAACTGTCATCTGCTGAATATGAATATTATAAACTGTTGTCGGCTAAATATGAATATTAACTGTCATCTGCTGAATATGAATATTAACTATTATCTGCTGAATATGAATATTATAAACTGTCGTCCACTAAATATGAATATTAACTGTCGTCCGCTAAATATGAATATTAACTGTCATCCGCTAAATATGAATATTAACTGTCATCTGCTGAATATGAATATTAACTGTCATCTGAGATAGTTATATAATGTATACCTTCAGTAGCAGACTGCGACTGTTCTCCCTCTGTCAACATCTCCTCCAACTGTGCCGTCCTCAGTAACTTCTCACTCACACGTGTCGTGGGGTCAACATGCATCTCAAGGTGACGAAAATCTGCTTCATCCTGGGTTTATACAAGCGTAAGTGAAAAAGTTTAACTGTAGTAAACAGAGTTTATGATGATAATATCTGGTAAGAAATTATGTGTTTACATCGCATTCAAAACATTTAAGCAACCTTCGAGAAGAATAGTAATGAGACAATGTTAATGTATACAATCCAAATCTCTCGCTGATCCCCCATTTATTTTTAGAAAATGGATTAATCTTTCTTAAAGGGATATATATCAGGCATTAGGGCTAAATTGTTTGAAAAATATAAAAAGAAAAAGCTATGACACGACCAATTTAAAACTTGAAAAAGTATAAAGATACATTAACAGTTTCCCTCAATACAGTGTTATAAGTTAATAACTTTTAACAAGTTTTATCATGACATATAGAATCCCCAAGCTATAAATAGCTGTCAGGCGGAGGACCTCGAAGATATCTACACATGATGCTCGCATTGAGATATTTTCACCACCAAGTTTAAAATAGTTAACCAGGCAAGTAACAATAGTTAGGAAATACCTTCTTTGGGTCTTTATTTTATATTTTCAGTGTTATTTCTTAATATGGTGGTTTATGGCCAATTCAGTTATTTTTTATCAATTTAAAGTAAAAATAATGTACATGAACAATTCTAAAACAAATAATAATCCCGATGTACTCCCTTTAAATGAGAATGTAGGTTATTAGAGATGTACAAGTTAAATTTACCTATTTCAAATAAATTAGCCCAATTATAAAATAAAACAATTATACCGAGGGTTGAAATTCCCCATCTGAACCGGATACCCATGATTGATTCTTTTTCTTGCATATCATTGACATTTTGTGCATTGACGTCGCCAAAAACTAAAGTTTTACATGTTTTTTCACATAACAACGTCATGCATCTGCACGTTATCGACGTCATTATTGATGCGCGCGACTTTTATCTTCCCCCATGTGTAAGATCAGGTTTTCCACCACCCATGTAAAATGCAGTTAACCTTACCCAGTATGCAAGAAAAATAATGTTTCATTTGCTGGGGATACGTGATATAGCATTACTACATAAAATGGTAAACAAAAAGGAACAGCTGCCAAAAGAGCAAAGTTATTACAAAATCAATGCTGTTTTGAAATAACATAAAGATGTGAAGACAATATAAATAAGTAGTTTAATCTGTATTATTAAATTATTTATTTACATCGTTAAACAGAAAATAATGCTGGAAATTTGATTTTACCTAAAGCATACTATATTCGACATTAAACAATTATTATTTCCTTACCACATTGTAGAAGCCGTTTTCAAGAAATCCCTCATAAAATGGGTGACACGCCTGAAGTTCCAGGTTCTTATTTCTTTGCGTGCGATCACGTGAAACTTGACGGTGCGTCGTCCGCTTCAACATATTCACTGACCCTTGCCACCATTTTGAATCGGTAACCGTTGACAACACTGCCTTTGTAGTTTGTTTGGTAGATGTGAGAATTTGTTGCGTCTGCTGCAAGGCTGCTTGAGCGGAGAACGGACTAGTGCGCTTGGTTGATGCATCTGTAGAATCCTGAACATGGGAACTTATTCCTTCAAACAGCACCTAGGCAAAACAGAAATAAAGTAAAATCATGAGATAAGGAAAATGGAACTTGGACATTGACATTTTTTGCAACAAACAAGATATTGTTATAACCGTTCATGTTTAGTTCAAAGTTAGAAATGGTTTATGAAACACTACAAAAGCCTCATAGCCCCCTCTTAAGGAGTATTTCACCTTAGAAATATCAATAAGTTGTCAATACAATGTCCTATGTAAAGCACAAGAGAATGAGGTTTTTCTATTTGATTGTTCAAAGTTATTTATAACCAGCTTCATCACATAATGTGTGGTATGAGAGTGTAATGAAGACGTGATACATATATATCATAATACACTAGTCTAATAAATATGTAAATGAAGGCCAAATCATCGCTCTATTTTTTCCTTTAAGCTCAGAGTGCAATTAGAATTGTTTCATTGATTTCCGTAACAATTAAAAATTCTGGATAAAGAGGCACTTCTGATTGCTCTGTGTGGTACAGAGAGCTAAGCAACAGACGACATCATCATAAAAGAACAATATATCAAATACTGGCAGCAACATTAATAAACATACGTTACTTGGCATTTTTTGAGTTATGTGATAAATAGAATCTCACATTTGTGCCTATTTAATACTGAATTTATGAAACTCGTTGAATAAATTTAATATTATGCTCTGCGCAGCCTCGCATCATATAATTTTATCCAACTTGTTTAATAATTTCAATATTAAAACTGGCACTTAAGTAAGATCCTCCCTCTATATCTTAGTAAATAAGATCTATATATAAATATTGGTAGTGTATTAGGGATACAGAAGTAAATAGTTAAGCTGTACAACCTGTGTTTCAAGTACAGCCCTGGCCTGAAGTACTGGTTCTATCATGTCTGGTGTACAAAAAGTGACTGCAAATGACAGCAGGTCAACCCTGTAATAGACATGACAAAACATGACAGCAAATGACAGCAGGTCAACCCTGTAATGGACATGACAAAACATAACAGCCAATGACAGCAGGTCAACCTTGTAATGGACATGAAAAAACATGACAGCCAATGACAGCAGGTCATCCCTTTAATAGACATGACAAAACATGACAGCCAATGACAGCACAGCAGGTCAACCCTATAATGAACAACAGCAGGTCACCCTGTAATGGACATGACAACACATGACAGACAATGACAGCAGGTCAACCCTGTAATGGACATGACAAAACATGACAGCAAATAACAGCAGGTCAAACCTTTAATGTATGTAACAAAACATGACACAAATGACAGCAGGTCAACCCTGTAATGGATATGACAGCCAATGACAGCAGGTCAACCTGTAATGGACATGACAAAACATGACAGCCAATGACAGCAGGTCAACCCTTTAATGTATGTAACAAAACATGACAGCAAACGACAGCAGGTCAACCCTGTAATGAACATGACAGCCAATGACAGTAGGTCAACCCTTTAATGTATGTAACTTAACATGACAGCAGGTCACCCCAATAATGTACATGAAAAGACATGACAGCAAATGACAGCAGGTCAACCCTGTAAAGGTGACAGCAAATGACAGCAAGGTCAAATATGTAATATGCATGACAAAATGTTACAGCAAATGACATGTTAACCCTGTAGTGTACATAACAAAACTTGACAGCAAATGACAGATGCCAACACTGTAATGTGCATGACAAATGTGACAGCTAATGACATGTTACCTCTGTAATGTACATGACAAAACACGACAGCAAGTCAACCCTGTAATGTACATGACAAAACACGACAGCAAGTCAACCCTGTAATGTACATGACAAAATACGACAGCAAGTCAACCCAGTAATGTACAAGACAAAATGTGACAGCAAATGACAGGTCACCTCTGTAATGTACAGGACAAAGCAAGATGGTAAATAACAAAAGGCTAACCCTGTAATGTACATAACAAAACCTGACAACAAATGACAGTTTCAACCTTGTAATGTACATGAAAAGAACATGACAGCAAATGACAGATGTCAACCCTGTAATGTACGTAACAAAATGTGACAGCAAATGCCAGGTCTACTCTGTAATGTGCATTATGGAACATGACAACAAATGACAGCTGTCAACCCTGTAATGTACATGATAAAATGTGACAACAAATGACAGTGTCAATCCTGTAATGTACATGACAAAATGTGACAACAAATGACAGTGTCAACCCTGTAATGTATATGACAAAACATGACAACAAATGACAGATGTCAACCCTGTAATGTACATGTCAAAACATGAAAACAAATGGCAGATTTCAACCCTGTAATGTACATGACAAAACATGACAACAAATGACAGATGTCAACCGTGTAATGTACATGACAAAACATGACAACAAATGACAGATGTCAACCCTGTAATGTACATAACAAAACATGACAACAAATGACATATGTCAACCCTGTAATGTACATGACAACAATTGACAGATGTCAACCCTGTAATGTACAAGTCAAAACGTGACAACAAAAGGCAGATTTCAACCCTGTAATGTACATGACAAAACATGACAACAAGTGACAGATGTCAACTGTGTAATGTATATGACAAAACATGAACGACATCGAATGACAGATGTCAACCCTGTAATGTACATGACAAAACATGACAGTGAATGACAGATGTCAACTGTGTAATGTACATGACAAAACATGACAACAAATGACAGATGTCAACCCTGTAATGTACATAACAAAACATGACAACAAATGACAGATGTCAACAATGTAATGTTCATGACAAAACATGACAGCAACTGACAGTTATCAAACCTGTAATGTACTTGACAAAACATGACAGCAAATGACAGTGTCAACCTTGTAATGTACTTGACAAAACATGACAGCAAATGACAGTGTCAACCCTGTAATGTTCATGACAAAACATGACAACAAATGACAGATGTCAACATTGTAATGTTCATGACAAAACATGACAGCAAATGACAGTGTCAACCTTGTAATGTACTTGACAAAACATGACAGCGAATGACAGATGTCAACCTTGTAATGTTCATGACAAAACATGACAGCAAATGACAGATGTCAACCTTGTAATGTTCATGACAAAACATGACAGCAAATGACAGTGTCAACCTTGTAATGTTCATGACAAAACATGACAGCAAATGACAGATGTCAACCTTGTAATGTTCATGACAAAACATGACAGCAAATGACAGTGTCAACCTTGTAATGTACTTGACAAAACATGACAGCAAATGACAATGTCAACCCTGTAATGTTCATGACAAAACATGACAGCAAATGATATCAACCCTGTAATGTACAAAACAAAATGTGATGGCAACTGACAGGTCACCTCTGTAATGACAAACAGAACGTGATTGCAAATAACAAAAGGATAACCCTGTACATGACAAACAAAATGTGACAGAAAATGGCAGGTCAACCCTGTAATGTGCATAACAACAAATGACAGAAGGTCGACCTGTAATGTACATGACAGCAAATGACAGGTCAACCTGGTAATGTCATGATAACAAATGACAGAAAACTACATGACAAACCATTATAGCAAATGACAATGTCAACCCTGTAATGTACATGAAAAAACAAAACAGCAAATGACAGATAAACCATAATATCCACAAACTTCTGTATTAAAAGCATTTTTATAAATTAGACGAAAGTAGTATCAACTGTACTAAGTCAATGCCTTGTCACGCCTTTTTGTTTTTCCATACACTATTTATGTTTATAATCTAGAATAGTTCCTACTTTGCTGTGACGTTTGTGAATCGTTCGTGTTCTGCGAGGTCTACACACACGTCCCAGGCAGGTCCATGACTGTCCGACATCAGCTGCACGCACACTTCATACGCATACGGGAAATCCTCGGACTGAAACACAGCGAAATGGGAACCCATTTATAATCCCTGTCAATAATAACAACAATTCAAGCAGAACTCTGTTTAAGCTATAATATGGTGCAAGATTTTATTTTATATTCATGACACTTATGTTATACAATATCAGATTTTTCATAATTATATTCCATGAAACATTTGGTTTTTAGTTCACACATAAATAAGTAAGGACTCGAAAAGGGGCTTTTGTCTTTACTATAACATGAGCAGAAGTTATCTACCTTGACTGCAGCCTTTGCCAATAGATGGAGCACTTTCGAGTCTCTGTCCGTGCGATCAGTGGCAGTGATTCTCAATAGGTGCCCCAGTCGCAGCAGCTGAAAGTAGAGTAACAACATAGCAGACTAGGAAATGCTAAAGGGGGGTAATTTTATATACCTTTTGAGGGGGTTGGAGTGGGGGAGGGGTGGAGGGAGGTTGTTTACTGGAGTAACACAATTTCAGAAGAATTTGATGCAAGTTATCTCCCTTTGCAAATCAAAACTTTATTGCTTTAAAAAAAAGGAAAGTTTTTAAGACTGATTTTGCTACTCCCAGAGCTAGATACTGACTAATTCAGTATTTTACTCTACATACTTGTCTTCAAAATACCTTAGTTAATTTTTCAAAATCTTAGTATTATTACCACATGAACTTATTACAAATTCTCTAAACTTTTAACAAGAGGCCCATGAGGGCATGTATCGCTCTACTGAGTGTACACATTTGGTGGAAATCAAGTGAAAAACAAAGCTTCCATGCTCTAAACAAGGTTAAAATATTTATTTTTTTGCAGATGCAAGGGTAGATTGATACCACTGAATATGCCTTGTTGAAAAATTTGTCCAAGATCTTATTATTATACACATTCTGTACAAGTTTTGTAAACATCAGGAGAAAAGGTGCAAAAATGTGTTAATATTGGATGTAAAATAGAAAGGCTATAGAAGTAACATGGCAAACTTAGGTCATATTTGCTAATTCAGGGGAAGATAACTGACTTTAACGCCTTCGGATATGCATGATTGAAGAACTTGTCAACTTGCCAATTTGCAATTATTATACATATTCTGTGAAAGTTTGGTTTGTGTGAAAGTGCTATGGTGGTAACAAGGTTAATTTTTCTTGGGCAAATAACTCACTTTGACGCCATCCAATATAAGTGGTTAAGGAGCCTGTCCAAGATCCTATTATTATATACATTCTGTGAAAGTTTGGTTAAGACCAAATGGAAAATTAAAGTGTTTTTATAGTAACAAGGCCAAATTATGACATTTTCAATAATTCAAGGGCCATAACTAATCTATTAGCCATTGAATCTGGCTGGTTCAAAAACCCTTCTGAGACCTCATAAAAATAGAACTACTGTGTAAGTTTGGGTAAGATTGGATCAAAAATGGAGCATATAACGTGCCTTCAACAGATGTTTCATAATAGGGAAATTATGGGAACATCATTAACTGGTATACATACCTTTTGTTTTTGTTTGTAAGATGATGGCTTACCGTCTACTGCCATTTGTACCAGCACGATCCTGTCTGTACACAGACGAACTACAATAAACAGACAAACAAAATTCAGTCAGATCATACATACATTAAAAAATATAGAATTCAGTCAGGCCATATAATCTGAAACAGATGAATAAACTAATTATCCAATTTTTAGTCATATGAGTACGTGTTTTTCTCATGTGAAGTTACTCTATCTTGCATTAGACGTCATGTTGACATTGCCCTATTCTGACGTTCAATCAAATACAAATACAGTCACTGAAGCTAAGTAATGTTTAATGCCTGTACCAAGTATATAATGGGAGATAATAATCCATCATGAGTTATCCATGTGACATAGCGAACTCAAAACTGGAACAGAAAAATAACTAATAACTAATTCCATTGTACTCTCATGTCACGCAACGTGAACTCCGACACAAACAAGCAGCTACGTCATGGTTCTTGGTTCCAATGTGAGAGGTTCAAACTCAAAATCGACTGTACATTGGAGATTCTTTTTGTCTTACACAATTTTTTGTGAAAAATGTCCAAGATGGTATTTCCTACATTGTATTACCTTGAAGTGGAAGTATTGCTACTTAAACCTTGAAGTGGAAGTATATTGTTACACCAACCTTGAAGTGGAAGTATTGTTACACCAACCTTGAAGTGGCAGTATAGTTACACCGACCTTGAAGTGGAAGTATTGTTACACCGACCTTGAAGTGGAAGTATTGTTACACCGACCTTGAAGTGGAAGTATTGTTACACCGACCGTGAAGTGGAAGTATTGTTACACCGACCATGAAGTGGAAGTATTGTTACACCGACATTGAAGTGGAAGTATTGTTACACCGACCGTGAAGTGGAGTATTGTTACACCGACCTTGAAGTGGAAGTATTGTTACACCGACCTTGAAGTGGAAGTATTGTTACACCAATCTTGAAGTGGAAGTATTGTTACACCAACCTTGAAGTTGAAGTATTGTTACACCAACTGTGAAGTGGAAGTATTGTTACACCAATCTTGAAGTGGAAGTATTGTTACACCAACCTTGAAGTGGAAGTATTGTTACACCAACTGTGAAGTGGAAGTATTGTTACACCAACCTATTGTTACACCAACCTTGAAGTGGAAGTATTTTTTACACCAACCTTGAAGTGGAAGTATTGTTACACCGACCTTGAAGTGGAAGTATTGTTACACCAACTGTGAAGTGGAAGTATTGTTACACCAACCTATTGTTACACCAACCTTGAAGTGGAAGTATTTTTACACCAACCTTGAAGTGGAAGTATTGTTACACTAACCGTGAAGTAGAAGTATTGTTACACCAACTGTGAAGTGGAAGTATTATTACACTAAAGTCCTGGAGCAATGACAGTGACGATATGAGGTCACTTTCCTCCTGTATACTGGCGGGGTGATATTTCATACACTGGCTTACCTTGAAGTGGGAGTATTGTCACACCAAAGTTCTGGAGCAGTGACAGTGACGATATGAGGTCACTTTCCTCTTGTATACTGGCCAGGTGATATTTCATACACAGGCTTACCTTGAAGTGGGAGTATTGTCACACCAAAGTCCTGGAGCAGTGACAGTGATGATATGAGGTCACTTTCCTCCTGTATAATGGCCGGGTTGTCCTGGATCAGATTCAGGCATGATCTGTTGTAGAAATAGTAAATGATATATTAAGTATATCAATACAAAATGGCAAGTGAAGCACCAACAGTAGTGCAAACCTCCAGATTGCGCATTCAACATTTTAAATAAAAAATCTAAGTAAAAACAAAGGATAATTCAGGTAAAATACACGATAGAGTATACAATATTGTGTAATGATAATGAAAAAGTGTGCCAAGTTTCAAAGCTTTCTGACAATCAGTTTTTGAGAAATGAGGAAAAACAAAAACTTTAACCAAAAACTTTGCCCAAAACATCAAGATGGACAGACGGACGGACGCACAGATAAATCACCAAACTAGAAGCCTGGATTTACTATGAAGTCCGGCTAAAACTAATGGATCTATCGGGTTACACACTTATTAACAAAATGTAATTAACATCCATCCTGCGGCATTGACAATTTTAACATAAATGTTTCAACATTTCAGTGTCCTTCAGCTTTAATTATGGTGAGATAATTTCCACTGTTAAAATATACCGAGTAAACCCAGTATTGATTCCAAGATAATGTTTTATAGGAAATTGAGTATTTTTCCAGGAAGTTCTCGTTCTCTTGGGTGACTGACTGGCCATGATTTCATTTTGGACCCACAGCATGTTAGGACAACTACTTTATAAAAGGTCTCATAGTGTTCTTATAAACGAGACAAAATTGAATCATTCAATAAATTGTCTTTTTCATTTACACCCATAGTCCTCCACCCATGTGCATAAATGTTGTTTCATATTCTGCTATTATTATTGCCTCACCTAGCCATTCCCATACACGTATCAGTGAGGTTGGCGGAAGAGTTGAAGTACTCCTGTGCTGCGGCCAGCACCAGTTGTATGGACCGCAGGTACGGCACCCGGGTCTGCATGTTGTAGGCCAGCGGCGTGGGTTTGTGTGACTCCTCCTCCGACCTCTCCACCATACGCCCTGCCAGCTGGATGTAACTTGCGTTACTCGAGCATAAAAGGCCCTCCACAAATATCTGCAAACAACCAAGATAAATTATGTAAATAACTATCTGTTATTTATTCTAACAAAGGGTACTGAGAATTAATCTAATGGACAACTAAATAAACTGTCTGTGATTCAAGATTTCTCAACGTCGGAGCGCATCCGTCGTCGCATGGGTCAAGATGCTGTATGAAAGAAACCTCGTCTCTCACCGCTGTGGGTTCGAATCTCTCTCAGAGCTCAACTTGTGAAAAAGTGTTGATTCTTAAGGATGCTGGGTCTACCTAGCAATAAGTGTGTGGTGTTCCTCCACCACTAACAAGAGGTCAATGACCTTGAAGCTCTACTGATTGATTTTGATTTTAGGAAGTAGTCTCTACAAACTTGCTTTTTGAAAATTTATTTTTAGCCGTGGCGGCCATCTTGAATTTCCGGCCGACCTGAAATTTTCCTAGGATCAATTAGACATCAAGAGCAACATTCCTGTGAAGTTTCATGAAAATCCGTAAAGTATTTCAGAGGAGTAGTCGCTACAAGTTTTCATTATATAACTCTATGTCAACAAAGATTGCCGCTGACAGCCATGTTTAAATCGAATCAAAAGATTTTTGACAAGGACCAACATCATGTCATGCTGATCATTTTAGAAAAAGTCCCATATCAATATCACTTATAGTTTTCAAGAAGTAGTCGCTACAAACTTGTATTTTGAAAATCTATTTTTAGCCATGGCGGCCATCTTGAATTTCCGGCCGACCTGAAATTTTGCTAGGATCAATAAGACATCAAGAGCAACATTCCTGTGAAGTTTCAAGAAAATCCGTCAAGTAGTTTCAGAGGAGTAATCGCTACAAGTTTTCATTATATAACTCTTATGTAAACAAAGATGGCCACTGGCAGCCATGTTTAACGTCGAATCAAAATAATGTTCGTTTCGGATAACCATCATGTCATGCTGATCATTTTAGAAAAAGTCCCATATCAATATCACTTATAGTTTTCAAGAAGTAGTCGCTACAAACTTATTTTTTAAAAATCTATTTTTAGCTGTGGCAGCCATCTTGAATTTCTGGCCGATCTGAAATTTTGCTAGGATCATTTACACATTAAGAGCAACATTCCTGTAAAGTTTCATGAAAATCCGCCAAGTAGTTTCAGAGAAGTAATCGCTACAAGTTTGTACTATATAACTCTTTGTAAACAAAGATGGCCGCTGGCAGCCATGTTTAAGGTCGAATCAAAACGATTTTTGACAAGGACCAACATTATGTCATGCTGATCATTTTAGAAGAAGTCCCATATCAGTATCACTTATAGTTTTCAAGAAGTGGTCGCTACAAACTTGTATTTTGAAAATTTATTTTTAGCCGTGGCGGCCATCTTGAATTTCCGGCCGACCTGATATTTTGCTAGGATCAATTAGACATCAAGAGCAACATTCCTGTGAAGTTTCATGAAAATCCACCAAGTAGTTTCAGAGGAGTAGTCGCTACAAGTTTTCATTATAAAACTCTATGTAAACAAAGATGGCCGCTGGCAGCCATGTTTAACGTCGAATCAAAACGATTTTCGACAAGGACCAACATCATGTCATGCTGATCATTTTAGAAAAAGTCCCATATCAATATCAGAGTTTTCAAGAAGTAGTCGCTACAAACTTGTTTTTTAAAAACCTATTTTTAGCTTTGGCGGCCATCTTGGATTTCACATCAACATGAATTTTTGCTAGGATCAACTAGACTTCATGGGCAACATTTCTGTAAAGTTTCATGAAAATCCAGTCAGTAGTTTCGGAGGAGTAGTCGCTACAAAAAAAAATTACGGACAGACAGACAGACGGATGCCGCACCTCGGCATAAGCTCTGCTGATCTCTGATCAGATCAGTCGAGCTAAAAATCGAGCGTCATACATTCATTAAGCAATGGGAAAGCGTATATTAGCAGGACTTTATAACGGATATTTCGACAATAAAACACATTTAAAGACATCTTTTATTGAAAAAATGGGATAATCTGTTTAAAATTACCTAGTAAGTGTTTTAATTTTACAATATGCAAACTTTCTAAGCCGAAATTAAGGTTTTATTTCATACCCCAGCCAACCCTGTTTTCACTTCTTGGAGAAGGGGTTGGACGGGGTATGAAAGTTAATACTCAGTCCATGTAATGCATAGCCTAAAATGGGCTGAAAAATAATGTTAAACCCCAAACAAACAAAAAAACAAGTTCTCAGTGTCAGTTGAAATATCGCTCCAATTTCTCAATGACCATATAAAATATCAGCTTGATATTTAGTGGGCCAGTAAAGAGAAAACAAGAAAAAACAGTCGTACCTCATGACATAAAGCAGACGACACACGTAAATCAAGACATAAAGCAGACACACTTACCTCATGACATAAAGCAGACGACACAGGTAAATCATGACATAAAGCAGACACACTTACCTCATGACATAAAGCAGACGACACACATCTGTACACCTTGTTTTGCAACTCCATCATCTCTCCATGTAGCTTCGACCACTGCGCCTCATTTACCACACCATCTCTGTGTTCCACAGACAAACAATACAGATAAATAGTACCAAGTGCTGAGCTTTGGGTTTTAATTTTAATTAAATATTTATAAGACAGCAAAAGGATATAAGATAACAAGCATCAAGAATTGCAGGGCAATCCATAGTCCCCCACCGGCCCATACAAACATTTTCCAGACATTTTCTATGATGGAGATCAAAGATCAAGGTCAAGGTCACAATGACCTTATTTTGGTACGCAACACACCGCTATCCCAAGATGTATTCACATACCAAGTTTGGTATCTCTAAGTGTTATAGTATTGAAAATACGGTCCGGACAAGCATTTCCTATGACAGAGGTCACAGGTCAAGGTCACAATGACCTTATTTTGGTACGCGACACATTGCTATCCCAAGATGTATCCACATCCCAAGTTTGGTATCTCTAAGTGTTATAGTATTGAAAATACAGTTCGGACAAGCATTTTCTATGCATTTTCTATGACAGAGGTCACAGGTCAAGGTCACAATGACCTTATTTTGGTATGCGACACACCGCTATCCCAAGACGTATTCACATACAAAGTTTGGTATCTCTAAGTATTATAGTATTGAAAAAAACGGTCCGGACAAGCATTTTCTACGACAGAGGTCACAGGTCAAGGTCACAATGACCTTATTTGGTACGCGACACACCGCTATCCCAAGATGTATTCACATACCAAGTTTGGTATCTCTAAGTGTTATAGTATTGAAAAAAACAGTCCGGACAAGCATTTTCTATGATAGAGGTCACAGGGCAAGGTCAAGGTCACAGTGATCTTATTTTGGTACGCAACACACCACTATCCCAAGATGTATCCACATACCAGGTTTGGTATCTCAAAGTCTTATAGTATTGAAAATATGGCCCGGACAAGCATTTTTCAGAACATTTTCTATTTTTTATGACAGAGGTCACTGTGACCTTATTTTGGTATGCGACACACCGCTAAGTTTGGTATCTCTAAGTGTTATAGTATTGAAAAAACAGTCCGGACAAGCATTTTCTATGATAGAGGTCACAGGGCAAGGTCAAGGTCACAGTGACCTTATTTTGGTACGCAACACACCACTATCCCAAGATGTATCCACATACCAGGTTTGGTATCTCAAAGTCTTATAGTATTGAAAATATGGCCCGGACAAGCATTTTTCAGAACATTATCTATTTTTTTATGACAGAGGTCACTGTGACCTTATTTTGGTATGCGACATACCGCTAAGTTTGGTATCTCTAAGTGTTATAGTATTGAAAATACGGTCCGGACAAGCAGTTTCTATGACAGAGGTCACAGGTCAAGGTCACAGTGACCTTTTTTTGGTATGCAACACACCGTTATCCCAAGATGTATCCACATACATTTTGGTATCTCAAAGTCTTAAAGTATTGAAAATATGGCCCGGACAAGCATTTCGGACGGACGGACGGAAGGACGGGCAGACAGGGTGCAAACCGATAGTCCCCACGGGACCGGTGGGGGACTAATAAAGGTGCTTCATTCTTACTGCATTATTGCGATTCTGATTTAAGCTTTTTTGAACTTGCACACTGACCATTTATATTATTTTTCCCCTGATTTGTTGTTACTCAAATACATCATGTAAGTTTAAATTTATTTGGGAGGGATGATCATGTATCAAAGGGAGATAAGTGACAAAAGGTTCAAGACAAACTAGCTAGATCTCCCTCCTCTATGCCAAGTGATTGCTTGCATCGGAACAATCTAATGATTCACCATTTGGCAGAATATCAGGAAAACATCATACAATTATCCAATTATCATTTACCTTCTGCCAACCACCCGAGTGAGCCTTATCATCAGCTGTTCTGCCTCGTCACCATTGTTCTGAATGACAAACATAATGATATTTCTTCACAGTACTTGAAGTTTACTTTTTTATATTTACATGTCAAAATAAGAAAATATAATTTTATGTGTTACTTTGGATCAAAACATTAGTTGACTAATGTTTTCTTTGGGCATAATGCTTCAATTATCAGCCTTTCCTCCCAAGAAAGAATGAGGCATGCTGGCTCAGCTCTCACCAGACTATGTATATAATACTAATAACTTGTCATTACATTAGCTAGTAATTACAATCTAGTCATCTTAGTCTGGGGTAATAAGTCAGTTATGCCAATAAACTTTATAAACATAGTTCCTTCTTTGTCGCCTTTACTATCCATGTATGTAGATTAAGCATAAACTTTGAGTCTTAAAAACACAATAATGTTTAAATTTGCTAAATTTACCTATTACATTTTTTGTTTGCTTTAAAGGTTACAGAAAGTTTTTCATAGGGTAGAGCTTCTGCTTGTGACGCCTTTTATTATTAAAGGTACTGCCTTTGGTATACCTAGATCAACTTTAGGTAAAAACTTCATTGACTCAGCGAAATAATAATACTATTTCTAGACCATTAACTCTTGGCCAGTTACATGAACATATATGTTTGGCTATTGCCACCTCTTTAGGAAATAGCCAGTTTTATTTTCGTGGACGATCGCGGTAGCTGAAATGCCTGGGGTCGAACTGAGTAGTACGAATAATAGGAAATACTTCCTCTTCCGGCAAAAGTTAAATTGTTATTAATTTACTTTCGCTATCGTTATCGACCTTCATCGTCTCTATAACAACATAATCATTATGTCTGGACATGGCAAACCAAGGCAGGATGCTAGAGCCAAGCGTAGGCAAACGAGGAGCACCACGACAAAGCCAGAAGTGCCCAAAAAGAAGGGACGAACAGCGACCAGCCCGGTCCCGGATTTCGAATACGAGGAAATCGTGTTCGAAGGGTAAGAGGTCAACAAATAATTTCGTGGATTTTGACAAGGTATTAAAATTCTCCGGGATATTACCCATGGGAATAAATACACGCGACACCAATAGCGAAACACAGCTTGGTGAGCCTGATAAGATTTTGGCATGTCCGATATGCAGCTACTGAGGTGTGGAGGGGACGATATAGCTATTCATAACTTTCACATTCGGTCTACTTCCGGTAGGTTGAGATATTCAGTAGGTGAAAATAAAGGGGTTTACTCCGACTTTATCCTCAATCTCTCTTTAAAAAATGAAAATATTAGACCATGATTTAATTTTTGGTGTTTTTAAAATCAGACATCAAAAGAAGATACATAGATGTACATGACAAATAAAGCTTTTAATATAATTATCACTACAAACTAGTTTTATAAAGGGTAAAGTCAGTTGAGCACCAACGATAAACACCGAGTTTACCCCCTACCAGAATGTAGAAATCTTTTATTTTATTGATCACTGATTGGTCAAATTATTTTGATGATGTCATGTGAAAGTCATAATACATGTCCCAGCCCAAATATGCCAGAAGATATGGCAAAATCAATATATAAACAATTTAAAATCTGCAAATCTTAATCCCAGTGTTGTTAAAAAAGAAAATGGATAAAGAAGTTTCAGAGGGCAGGGTTGCAGATCTTTTTAACACAGGACCAATACATAATTTGAGAATATCACCCATTGGTTTAGTCCTGGATTTTGTATAAAAAACAATGCACCAGTCCGTACAGTTATACACCTCGATGATTTTTGACGGAAGAAAAAACACTGTGAGTGTCTTACGATACATTTTCACAAATGTATGCAAAGCTTAGGGGTGCCTATCGCAGAAAATAAAACCGAGGGTCCCAAAACAAAGATTTGTTTCCTCGGTATTGACATTGATTCTGAGGAAATGGTTATACGTATTCCCAAAGAAAAAATAGAGGAGATTATTGAAAAAATTCAACAAATATGATCTAAAGAAAAAGCTACTTTAAGAATGATGTAATCCTTGATTTTAGTACTTAATTTTGCATGTAGAGCAATCCTACCGGGAAGGCCTTTTTTAGTAGACGGCTTATTGACTCAATTTGTGGCCTTACGAAACGGCATCACCATATCAGAATCAATAAAGGGATACGCCACGATCTGGCCATGTGGTTAACATTTTTCAAACAATTTAAGGGTATATCAGTTTTATACCATGACCGTTATTGGGTGTCTTATGCTGATGTCCAGCTGTATACAGATAGTGCGGCAGGAATCGGTCTGGGATTCGGAGCATATTTCGAGGGTAAATGGATATGTGCTACATGGCCCACGGAATGGTTCAATTGCGGAATTACGAATGATATTACAGTAACTTCTATTGCCAAATTCCGTAACCTATATAAATTACCACAAGAATGGCCAATACCAAAATCGCTAATTGTTTTATATGTATCTTATTGCTTTGAGACTGGATATGCGCAGTCTAGTATAACCACTTATATATCCGGTATTAGCTTTTATCATAAAATAAATGATGTACCCGTTCCAACAGACAATTTCATTGTTAAAAAACTGCACGAAGGTTCTCGGCGGTTACGCCAACGAAAAGATACAAGAGCACCAATAACAGGGAGTCTGCTGCAAAAAATATGTGATTCATTAAAGTATATTTGCTTTTCGGGGTATGAAAGATTACTCTTTAGAGCAGTTTTTATGTTAGCGTATTTCGGTTTATTTCGAGTCGGAGAATTGGTATTCACAACACAAGTAGATTCAAACAGGCCATTAACGATTCATGACGTGCAGTTTGAAAAAGATTTGGTAGCGATACTTGTAACCGTACGAATTTCAAAAACAAATCAAAGTGGTAGGCCAGTTGTTTTGCGTATACCAAAAAACAGTAAAAGTAGCTGTTGCTGTGTAACGGCACTGTATGAATATATGAATGTGAGACTTCAACAGGATGGTTTACTTTTTTGCCATTCAATAAGTCCCCGTTAACAATTAGGACTGCCGGCTGGCAAATATAAGAGCCTTTCATTTAGAATTGGCAGGGCTACTGCCTTAAGTATGGAAGGCGTCTGTAGCGAAGATATAAAATTATTGGGCTGATGGGGATCGAATGCTTACAAAAGTTATATTAGATTGTAGTTGTTTATATCACGAGGGAAAATTGCAGTACCCTCAGCAATCCGACAATTAAGGCTACTATAATGTTTAGGCTACTTTTGGGTTAAAAGGTTCACATACACATCTGACTAAAGAAGGCAATGATTTGCTATTAAATTCATTCAAAATATATATTAAAGCTTTTGTGGTCAACCCAAATCTCGTTAGATTGGATTGAATACATTATGACAGTCTCTTGTCCGCTACAATTGGGGGACAAATTTAGTTTTCAATTTGCTGTGGCGTAATTCTACCGGACAAGGGTTCGGAGTGTCTCATCAGTAATGTGTTCAATGGATTATCTCCCTTGGTCATGGCTTCACTGGGTTACACTGGTGATCATCCGGCTTCGGAGAGTATCCTTGTGACACATTTATCTATTAAGTCAGGTCGTACAACTGGATTATCTCCCTTGACCAACGGCTTTACATCCTAGTCCTGGAGGGTGTCCGGTCTATCGACATTATAATTCGTAGTATTATCCATTTCAAAACTATATGGCACAATTAGAGATTAGGGAGTTGCCCGTATCTATTGTGCATAACCTGTGTACCCTCTAATTTTTTGGAGCTTAAATATAATTGTAAAGAGCAAGAATTGCATTAGCATTTATAAGCAGCAAGAGCAATAATTACATGTAAGCTAGCATTTATAATGAGCAAGAGCATAAGCAGCAAGAGCAATAATTACATGTAAGCTAGCATTTATAATGAGCAAGAGCAATAAGCAGCAAGAGCAATAATTACATGTAAGCTAGCATTTATAATGAGCAAGAGCAATAAGCAGCAAGAGCAATAATTACATGTAAGCTAGCATTTATAATGAGCAAGAGCAATAAGCAGCATGAGCAATAATTACATGTAAGCTAGCATTTATAATGAACAAGAGCAATAAGCAGCAAGAGCAATAAGCAGCATGTAAGCTAGCATTTATAATGAGCAGGAGCAATTGTACCAGGCGGTACCAACCACAAAGCGATGTGAGATATGATTGCAATAGCAAGCTATGGCAGAGAATAAGGGATGAGACACTCCGACCTTGGGTTCGACAATATAAAGCTGCTGTGGCCATATTTTCCACATATAAAAAATGCATTTGAATGCAACATGCAAATTATATTATTTAATAGAACTGGTGTTGTTCATATTTATCCCTATTTAATAATATTTATTCTGGAGAGTGCATCGTAAAATAATTACTATCATTACCATTGGTAGTTCTGACATTCAATTTCTAGCTTCACCCACTGCTGTCCATGGGCCAAGTTCCCAGAAAAATTGGCAATGCGCAACTTTACATTGTATTTTAGAGTTATTTGCGGGACTAAACATGCTTTTCTTTCAAGTGTAAATACCTACTGTACATTAATTGGCTCACATCTCTGGTTGATATAAGCTTTATTGACAGATCAGAACTATCAGAACTATGTGCGAGTTCCCACTCAACGAACTGCTGTCCACGAGCCGAGTTCCTACAAACACCGGCCATGTGCTCCATTTGTGGGACTACATATCCTTTTCTTTCAGGTGTAAATATGTATTAAACTTTAACTAGATAAAAGTTAGCTTGATTGATATTTCGGAACTATGTATGCTACGTCTGCTCACCTCTGAATCCCGAATGGAATACACAGGCTTCTTTATCCCATTGTCTTCTAAAATTTTAGCTGCACTGAAATTATTAAGACAAGAGAATTGTTAACTTTTCCAGCACGCTATTCACCACCTGGTCCAGTTAAAAATCAACTTAAGACACACAGGGACATGTAATATCCATCCAGAGATGGGTTTATGTTACGTGTTTGTTTAAAATATTGTTTAAATATTGATTGGAAACTCTTCCAACATATTCATGATGTGGAATTGTGGGCCATAATAAATTAATTGCTAGTTTCTCATCCAAATTTATTTCATTTTTTATTTTTTATTTTATACTACAAATGGAATATGGCCTCGGCACAAGGCAAAAATAGTAAAACATACTTCCATACTGAGTACTTTCAAGATTGAAAACACATTTTTAAAAGTGTTTCATACTTTCAGCAAATTGTTTTTTGTTTTTTTTAGTTTTTTAAAAATTATTTTTTTCAAGAAATAAAAATTAACGGGGCTGCATAAAAATACGGGGGCGGGCGGGGATGAGAATCTAGCAATTAATTTATTATGGCCTAAGGAAAGGTTGTCAAATTGGATCATAACCAGAGTTAGATAAACAGACAGCTGGTAATAAATATATACTTTTGGGCGAACAAGGAACTACCATATATAGGAACAACTATCTGATGTTTCTACATTTTATGTGGCATCAAAAACAAAGGTCAGCGATTTACTAATGAAGATAAACATAATTAGGAAGAAATCATAAAATGACCTACTGAAGATGATGTTCCAGTTTGTCTACCCGACTGTGCAGCTTTTGTATCTCCTTCGTATCAGCCCTGTATACAGGAAATATAACATGGTGAATAGTCCCTAAAAATGGATTTAAATATTTAAACTAACTCAATCAATATTTGTAAAGAGATTAATGATCCATTAAAACAAGTTAGTTTTCAAATTATGACTTAAAAGACTTTTTTGCAAAAGTCAATGTTCAGTGTTTTCATACCAAAAAGAATTTATGTAGGTTTGATCAATTTAATTTAAATTATAAAAGTTAGGAATATCAATTTTTGTACAACATTAACAAATGTGACAACAATTTTCTGTATATGGCAGTGTTCAACCTGGAGGGCGACATGAGCGACAAAGTCGCTTTTTCCTCCGTGACTTCGCTTTTTTTTTAGAAGTTAAAGTCGCCTTCAGATTGACCACTTCGCATTTTCCCCGCCCTCAAGCGAAGTGTAACCAGTCCTTTAATTGACCTGTTGTTTATGTCTCAGGACAGGCGTAGACATCTCTGGGAAGGGATTATGCTAATTGCTTTGATCGATCACAGCAGAAACCCCGTGGGGAGCATACTTTCCTACAACTATGAAATCCCACGAGGCAATTTTCATAAGTTCGGATGGAGGAAAAACTTTTTTTTTATTAAATATTGTTTTTAGCTACTACAAATTGGGAAACAAAACACATAAATTGGTCTTATATGTCTTAATGAGGAATAAGCCTTTTAGGAAGAAGTTTGAGAATCATATTTACATAGAACTCCATACAAATTGATAGAAAGATGAATAAATAAAGATAGATGCAATATATTTATATTAATTCTTCTCTCAATCCTTTCTTCTATAGTCACAGTATATATATATAAGTAAAGAGTGCCTGTGAGTGTGAATAAAACCAATATGGTGTATACATGTATATCAGTTAATAAGTAACAATAACCGATTGCGCGCTTAATTTAAAAGATTGTGTCTCCCTCACTTCTCCCTATTTTTTGGTCACATCTCCCTATTTTTCTGTCACTTCTCCCTATTTTCTCTGGAGGGAGAAATCACTTCTCCCTAAAATCCAGGCCTAGATTGAACCCTGTATGGTGACTGTAGAATGTGGACATATTTTATCAAATCTTGGACGACTATTCCGTCTGTACATAATACGTACCCATAACCCCTCTGTGGCAGACACTTCAATATCTCCATGGCCAAGCTTAACTGGTCATCCCTGTACAAGGTAAGGTAATATATGAGATGATATTATTAAAAACTTATTTACATAACGACAAAACAAAATGCTGATTTAAATCGCGAATATCTTCAGTTTTACAAATATATATAGTTCATATGCATACCGTTAAAGACACTAACCCGCCAAATAACGGCAAAATTACACTACACAATTATTTATCCAAACCCAATCCAGATGTTCAGGTCATAAAATATGGTACATGTGTACATGTGCCGATTAAAAGTATTTTTTTAAATTCAGGGTACATAAAATACCGAGATTGAATATGCGTAAAATGAATTATGAGTTGGTAACTCTTAATTCGACACTCCAGTTTTGCGGTTTGGTCTGGCAGGTTAAAGTCATTTATATTGTGTCTATAGAGTTTGGAGTCTCAAAATATGTAAGTTATATATATACCTCGTCGTCAATAGGTTTAGAAACGGTCAACATATGTTGTAAAATTTAGTTGTTGTTGGTGAGATAGCTAATTTAAAATTTCAAGAAGGTCAATTCCTCCTTAAGTATAATTATACAAACAGGTTTAAAGTCAAAACATAACTGGATAAATAATTCAAGATACTAAATTTAACTCTGGATAAAACTTAAAGATTGCTATCCCTTTAAAGCAGAAATTTAGCTTGACAAATATAGGATTTTAAATGAGTCTTCAGTTCATTCAAAATTTCAGGAAAAAAGTTTTGCAAATTCTGATATATTAATATTATAAATTAATCTTGGTAAACTTATACAAAAATTCAAAATGAGTCTGAGATCCTTTTACCATACCAAAAACATTTCAGATATTATTTTACCATGTTGCAAAATCACCTCATCTTTTTTGACATCAATTTTAACAACACTGTTTAAATGTATTGCATGAAAGTTTTTTAATATGTTTTAAGCTATGAAAGGTTGTTAAATATGTTTAATGCTTTCATCCATAGTTGTAAAATGGACTCCACTCTTCTCTGACATAGTTTAAGAACTCCTACCAACCAAAACTGTTCTCGGTTGTCTAATTTTTGTCATCCGGATGAGACTTAAAATCAGGGTCCCCACATGGCAAGGGTAGTATAAATGTGATAAATTATCAAACAAAACAATATTCTTTCAGATGTTACCTTTGACAGCTGTAGACAGTCTCTATAGCCAGGGACATCAACTCTGCCTGCTTGGGGATTACTGGATTGGGCAACTGGAAATTATCGTTCAAGTGTAAGTTATACAATTAGGGCCATAATAAATTGAATGCTAGATTATCATCCCCGCCCCCATTTTTTTTATGCCGCCCCGGCAATTTTTATTTCTTCAAAAAAAAATGCTTGACGCCAATTTTCCAAACAGCTCCCCACGTTTTATCGCTGTTTCGGAAACATAATAAACGGTGTTGAGGTACACATTTTCTTCTCAAAACAACTCAAAACGGCAAATTAAATGGGAAATATATTGTGTTTGTTATCATTAAAGCATTAAAGGGTGTTCCAATTACAACTACTGGTTTGGTTGTAATATTGTGGAGGAAAGTACACCATTTCTAGACGTCTCTTACGATTTTCTATTTGGAAAATTAGATAAACAAAATTATCTCTGGCTGCAGTAACGTAAGACCTGAGATTTATGGCTTTTTACAAGTTTTTACGACTTGATTTCTGACTCGTAGTGAAAATTAAAAAAAATGTTAAAAAGACTGCCATGAAGTTCAGGTCTATGGTTGCAGACGTTTAAAAATGCAAGTAACTTAGTATGACCTATACCAGAGATCTGAGAAGAGTAGTGGTTTATTATGTCTCTGCCTACTATCCTCTGTTGCAGTTGAACTATTTCTATTATTTATAAAAGAAATATTTCTTAACATCTGAAAATGTTTAATTTCTTAAATTTGTAAGTGCCTAAAAGTATGAAACGCTATTAAAAATATGTTTTCAATCTTGGACTTCGTCTGTGTTACTATATTTGCCTTGTACATAGGCAATATTCCGTTTGTCGTATAAAATAAAAATAAAAATTTCACCTCCCCGTCCCTATTTTGAAATAAATTTGGATGATAAACAAGCAATTAATTTATTATGGCCTTATGGATATTGTGTACACATGTTCATATACATGTTACGTAACAGCTCATTCATCGTTTGTTTTTAACATAATTATTCAGTTTATAATAAACTAAAAATGTTTATGTAAATTAAACATGACAAACAACAAGAGCACCTCAAACAGTACATAATACACCCTGAGGTAGTGGCTCTGCACCCAGTACATAATACACCCTGAGGTAGTGGCTCTGCACCCACTACATAATACACCCTGAAGTAGTGGCTCTGCACCCAGTACATAATACACCTTGAGATAGTGGCTCTGCACCCAGTACATAATACACCCTGAGGTAATGGCTCTGCACCCAGTACATAATACACCCTGAGATAGTGGCTCTGCACTCAGTACATAATACACCCTGAGGTAGTGGCTCTGCACCCAGTACATAATACACCCTGATGTAGTGGCTCTGCACCCAGTACATAATACACCCTGATGTAGTGGCTCTGCACCTAGTACATAATACACCCTGAGGTAGTGGCTCTGCACCCAGTACATAATACACCCTGAGGTAGTGGCTCTGCACCCAGTATATAATACACCCTGAGGTAGTGGCTCTGCACCCAGTACATAATACACCCTGAGGTAGTGGCTCTGCACCCAGACGGAACAGTGAACAACCCTATAAAATAATATGTCCCATTTTACAGGCATATACAAATAAGCTTTTAAACAACAAAATGCTACTTACATGAGTTTTTGATGACTCAAACACTTTCAAAGGTCGTGTAAGGTCAGATCTGGCAGTAGTGACGAGGTAGTCTCTCAGCAGATGACAGTAGGCACCGGGGACATGTCTCTCACATTGCTTAAGGAATGGTACCGTCCATTTACGCAGGTTCTTTGAGTACATTTCATCACTAGACTGTAAAATTGAAAATTTAACATTATTCCAGAGGACAATCACAATGAAGCCAAACAAAGAACAAGAACTCCACTGAATCAAATGTCTCGTCTACAAAGCTGCGACACAAGCAAGATGTACTAGCAAGCAAGGATACTAACTGTCAAGGTCAAGATGTCAACTCACGTTACGTTAATCTAGATTAAATAAACTATCCCACCAAATAACGGCAAAATTACTCTACAAAGACGTTTATCAAAACTCTATCCAGGTGTTCAGGTTATATAATAATGTGTATGTGCCAATTAAAAGTATATGATTATTAATGGGTTCTTAAAATATCCGTGATTGAATATGCGTAAAATGAATAATGAGTTGGTAACTCTTTTAATTCGACGCTACAGTTTTGGGATTTGGCCTGGCTGGTTAAAGCCGTTTATAGTGCCTCTATAGAGTTTGGATTCTCAAAATATGTAAGTTATATTGTTAGGCCAAAGAAAAAATACCTGTGTTTCCGGTGACCCGACCGACCCTATTTTTAATGGGCCGACCCTAAAACTTTTTATGAAAAAAAATAAAAAAAAAAAAAAAATAAAAAAAAAATTCTGAACAATGATTTATCACAATATATCGAGGTAAACTGACATCACAGAGAAACTTTCAGTTGTATCATCAACTTGTATGGGGTTTATGAGATAAATACATGTAGAATCTCACAATATCTTGCTCCAAAAAAAAATATAAAAAAATAAAATGCCTACCTACCGACCCTAATATTTTAGAGCATGCAATAGGAAACACACCTATTTTTTTTTGGTCTTAGTAGTTTTAGAAACAGTGTACACTTATTGTAAAATCTGGCTGTTGTTGATGGGATAGCTACTTTAATTAGTTCTTGAGAAAAAAAAATATTAAGGTCAAGATTTATTTCTGAAACTGCTCTTTTGTAATGAGCTGTTCTGTCAAAATACAACTATATACACGTTTGGGTGATCTAGTTCATGTAGTTAAATGCAAAAACTTAAATACAGTTTTACAAGACCTGTATGTTTAATGTTAAGGTCATTTCTGAAACTGATTCTGCATAATTGAGTTGTACTAATAAATATACGACTATGATTTAAGTTAGGTTGTTCTAGTGCCTGCAGTTCCTGGGAAACAGAGTCAAAACTCAAAAACTTCACGTAAAAATTGACCTGCAAAATGCAAGGTCACAGTCAAAATGTGGTACTGATATGTGTAATCGTGTTGTCCTACCGAGTTTATGGTCTAAGTTTGGTTAAAGCAAAACTTAAAGTTGATGTCTTTACTGTGAAAAAAAAAGTAATACATCTCCCATTTTCTTTGAAAAAGATGAGACAAAAGATACAGATATATCTCCTTTACCTAAATTAAAGTAGAAATTCATTGCTTTACCACTAAAACTTATCCACAAATTGAACTAAACATAAAAATTAAACACAAACCGACTAGACATTTACCTTGGACATGATCAGCTCCAGTTTATCATAGTCTGCCATATCTTGTAACTGCTGAAAGGTCAATGTGTCATCGACATGGCAACTGTACACAAGCATCTCCATGGTGATAAGGTCATCCAATACATGGTCAAGACCCTGAAATATAGACTTATGTTTTATAACTTGATTTGTACACTTTCAGCTTCCATATTAAAAAGTTGTCAATCCTATCATCAGGGCAGCTAGATTAATATATTATTTGAGATAAAAAAAACATGGCAATCTTGATTTTTTAAAAACTCATGGCGTCCCATTAGTTTTTCTCTTAATTTGTATTTGTTCAATCATCAATAGTAATTGTTAGAATAGTTCAAAGCAAATTGTTTTAACATGCTACTAATTTTTTATAATATTGTACAAATAATACATTTAAAAAATTGGTAATATAATGAAGAAAATTGAAATCTCAAATTTTTATTTAATTATATGCAAGCAGTTTTAAAGTAAAAATGATGCAGGATAACTAAATCGAGGAGTTGGAATAAAACTCAAGATTGCCACCCTTTAATACCTAAATTAATGATCTATTGGAAGAACAAACAAGTTTAGTGGTAAATAAAAATATCTTACTTATGATAATATGTTAAGAAATAAACATATATCAAAACATGTTTCTGATTCATCAAAATGTCAATCAAGTACTTGTTGAATAGATTTACCCGAAAAATGAGTTGAATGTTTTGGTATGAACAAACTTAAGACATCTTGAAAGTTTGAAATTTAAGACTTACTTGAATCAATAAAAGGTTCTGCTGAAGCAGCAACTGAGTTTAAATGTAAAAGGACCCATCAAAATGTCTCAACATCTCAACATGTTTTTAGAAGTTTTTAGCTTTCTTTACCACTTAAAGTTCTCCGGCCATGTTTTGCTTCATGAACATGTTTATGTTTATTTAAATAGAAATCAAGACACAACAATTGATATTTACAATTCACACATTGCAATATCTGTGAAAAGCGAGAACAAGATTTTATTTGATGACATAGAAAACTTTGAACCGGTAAATTAATCCACAGGTAAATGTATTTATCAATTATCTGGCAATAGTTGTGCAGCTATACAATTCAGATTTACCTCATTTTCCCCGTGCTGTCACGCAGTGGTACAAGTAGTATTTACGACATGCAAATAATACTTATTTTTACATACAACTTAGTAACGGTTTTGAATATATGTTTCTCTCCGAGACTATCAAGAAACGTTCATATGATGTTTAAGAGTTAAATTTGTTAACTGATACTACTACAAAAAGGGCGGCCATTCATCTTTAAATATCTGGTCAGATTGTGCCAGCAAGTTTTGAAGTCTTCGGCTGCTGAGTAGTGAAGCATAATTGGAACGTAATACACAAGCATCTATTTTTGTGTTCAGCCATTTTGAGGACACCTCAGTGACATTCATGGTCCATGTATTAACTTTCATACCTCATCCAACCCCTTCTCCAAGAAGCAAAATTGGGGTTTGGCTGGGGTATGAAATAAAACCTTAGTTTCGCCTTAAAAAATTTGCATACCGTTACTGTAAAATTAAAACATTTAGTAGGTAATTTAAACAGGTTATGACATTTTTTCAGTAAATGTTTTTAAACGTTTTATTATCGAAATATCCGTTATAAAATCCTGCTAATATAGCTTTCCCATCCCTTAATGGAACTAAGATGGGACCACGTGATGTGATGTTAGAGACACTGGTACATTACCATCATACTTCTAGCAGCCACACCAGGATTCCAAGTACTGTATGTCATGCATAAATGCTATATAGTACAACTATTATTTAAGGTACAATTGAGCCAGTACTAAAATGGCAAGCTGTTGGCATCCCTATAAACTTTTATTCCTATAAACCCATCTATGATCATATTCATCAACTATAATCCCTGCAAAGATGTGTCACGACCGACCCTATCGTTTGCTGTCCATGTTAATGAAAGAATAGAACATGATTTCGTAACACTCCAACAAGGTCAGAGGGAGGTAAAAAAAAACTGAGGTGATCGGTGTCTTATATTTTATCTATCTATATATATATTGAAGAAAAGGCAAGTAAAGATGCAAGGATGGTTACAGATGCACATTACCAAGTTTGACAAAGTCAAGAATATAATCTGCACATTTCTTATCCTCTCTCTCTGTACCAAGTTTGACAAAGTCAAGAATATAATCTGCACATTTTTTCATCCTCTCTCTCTATACCAAGTTTGTCCAAATTGAGGGGTGTAGTCTGCATATTTTTTCATCCATCGATAAACTCGAGGGTGAATACATAATTATCTAAAGACTGCTCTCAGCAGGTTCAGTTCAACATTAAATCAATATCCCTCTCTATATAGCGCATGATGTACACCCTATCTATAACAAGTTTTATTGACTCGAGGGCAAAGTACATCATTACCTGAACACCCCTCTCAATACCAAGTTTGACAAACTAGAGCACATTGTCTGCACATATTCATTACCTGAACACCTCTCTCTATACCAAGCTTAATCAACTCAAGAGCATAGTCAGCCTGTCTCGACAGTCTCTCAATCTCCTTGGCTCGATTCTGATACCAGTCTGTTAGCGTCTCCGTGGACACATATCCTCTGAAAACAGTTTAACATTCATAAACTAGGTTGCTTGTTTTTTTCAACATTTAAGATTAAAGAAATTAAATATATCACATATTACTGAAAACCAGAATTTCTTTGTGCGGTAGAATATTCTAGTGAAATTTCATGAAATTATGCATGATTTTGTTTTGACCCCCAAGAAATAATATTTTATCACATAACGTCCCTTGTTAGCAGTGTCGAACACGCATTTAATATTCTATTATTCTGGAACAATTTTGATTGGTTGAGTTAAACCTGTAACACTACGCAAGTTTATTAACTGAAACTATTTTATTTATTACAAATTCACCCAGATCTGAGTCATAAACTTATTATTTGTGACAGCTTATAAAAAATAATGCACGTTATTCAAAACATTGTTGTTGGTTTGTTAAAAAGTTGGCGTAAACTGCTATTTTGTAAAGAGGTTAAACACACAAACTCTTTTATACGCAACGTTATGTGTGAGACGCGACGTTACGTCATCACATATTTTATGATGTTTTGGCGCTAAAGTGTGTCTGACGTCGTGACGGTTCTATGTCCATCTGAATTAATTTTTAATAATTTGATTGCAATGTTATGTGATAAAAAGGATCTTAAACTCGTTCCCATTCCATATAAGATTTATGAAACTCGTTATGAATTATTTTTAATTTAAACTCGCCAAAAGACTCGTTAAAATTAAAATAATTCATAACTCGTTTCATAAATCATATATGAAATGGGAACTCGTTTAAGATCCTCTATATGTAATAAGAATCTTACACCAGGATATATGGTGAGGATTGAAAATTCCAATGCAATAAAAAAATACTTAACCTATTAAAATCATCATCAAAATCGAGGCTCAGCTGGGGTTCCAATAGAAACAGTAATACCAAGGTTTGGATTTTCCCTATCTGAACAGGATACCCATGACTGGTTCCTGTTCTTGCATATCATTGACATTTTGTGCATTGACTTTGCCAACAACTGACATTTTGCAATTTGTTTACACAATGACGTCATGCAACTGTTGATGTTATCAACATCATTGTTGATACACGTGACTTTTATCTGCCCTATGTCAGGGGCGTACCTGAAGTGTTTTTGGGTATACGCACGGGGGAGGGTGTGGGAGGGGGTTAATGAAAAACTGAACCCTAAATAAGTAGTTTCAGGGCCTCCTCTGGCCATTTTTTCCCTTTCGCAACCAATTTCGCTAAATGGAAAAAATTGGAGCCAAATTGGAGACATTATATTGGAGCCAAAATTGGCTCAAAGATAGCATATAATGTTTTCGAAATTATTTTTATGTAATTTTAAATGAAGTATGGCCCATGAATAAGGCAGTTAGTAATAATTATAATCATAAAACTATATTTTAAAAAATATTTTACTCAATTTTTTACATAAAAATAAAACTTATTAATCTGCAAATGTTTCAGTTTCGAAATAAATACTGTACATGTATACAAGTACAAAATCTTATCTAGAATTATACTGATTTATTGATGCAATACTATCAAAAGTTAGTAATATGCAAAAACAATTTGCACTGAACAAATACAGATTACATAGAAAAAGTAACAGGATGCCACAAGTTTTTCAAAAGTCATGATTTCCGTGTGTCCCATAATTGAAAAATCCAAATTGCAATACCTTTCATTTAAATATAATTATACAAGCATAGTTAGAGTCTAATTGATACTAAATTAGTTAAATGAGGTTCAAATAACTTCATGAAGATTGTATGTGTCCATTTAATGGCAAACTATCAAGACAATTCAAGCATGAACTTACCTGTACTTGGACAAGTGAGACTTGTCATCATACAGGAACTGTCCAAGGTCTGCCTGGAATGGTTCTATAGCAGACTTGCAGGGTTCTATCTCAACCCAGTCTAGGGTGTCCCACAGTTCCACTGGCCATGGCACAACTTCCTGTTCACTGAAACAACATTAAACATGGCTCATAACAATATGTCCAAGGTGTCTCACAATTCCACTGGCCATGACACAACTTCCTTTTCACTGAAGGCGTAATTACATCATTGCATTTGTGCTTCCGTGGTGTCTAGTCAAATAGTGCCTAATAAAAAGACGTTTCCCTGCCTTACTAGTGATACAATATGCCCACTTTTGATTGCGTTTTGTTATTATTACCTATAATTCATCAGAATGATGTATTGGGAACATTTATTAGTGTTTGTTCGAGACATTTAATTATAACTGACATAGTAAAGCGAAAGTAGAAATGGGGTAAATCTATCTGTGACGTGTCAAAATGGAATGTGACTTCATTCAACAGATTGGCTTTTTCTTACATGATAAATGAACCCTGTTTCTATCGCATTTTTATATTGGCAGACGCTCGATCGTTTGATTGATATGTGTTTTAACATCTTCTATGGAGAAAAATGCGTATTTTTTGTCTCTTGACATACATTCTTCCTATATAAAAAAAAGGAAAATCAATGGTGCAATGACACCTGAAACAACATAAAACATGACTTATAACAGAATGTCAAGTCCTATAGGGTGTCCCACAATTCCACTGCTGTGACACAACTTCCTATTCATTGAAACAACATGAAACATGACTTATAACAGAATGTCAAGTCCTATAGGGTGTCCGACAACAAGGAACTATAATGAATTTCCTACTCACCTCAACTCTGGGAACTATACTGAATTTGCTACTCACCTCACCTCTGGGAACTATACTCAATTTCTCAACTCTGGGAACTATAATGAATTTGCTACTCATATCTAAGGACTACAACAAATTTGCTACTCACCTCACCACAAGGAACTATAATGAAGTTGCTACTCACTTCACCCC